>JASSUY010049349.1:0-25562 GCA_032466535.1 Forpus xanthops
GCCCCTGGCAGGGGGGTTGGAACTAGATGATCTTAAGGTCCTTTCCAACCCTGACTATTCTATGATTCTATGATTTATGGCTTGAACCACGACACACCCCTAGTGTGGGATAAGGAGAAAGGAAGGCTATTAAGAGCCACACTTTTTTCTTAAACCTCTTTCTCGCTTTAGCCATTATTTTGTGTGTGTGTATATCAATGTTTTGATGTGTTTACACCTATCAAAACAATTCATCAATGACACCTTTCAGTTACGCAGTTTATATCATCTAGGAATATATAAAGCATGCAAAAGTATGTCACATGCTTTAATTTAGACCCGCATCTACAGAAGTGTACACAGTAGTGATTTCTGCCCTAAGGCTAGATTCAGTAAGGTACATGCCTAATTTGCAAGGATTTCACTAGACTGGAGGATAAAGATCACACTTAGGCAAGGCACGGGCATGAGTGTGTTTAACATGATCCTCAGTGTTCTTCTGGCCTAAGGCAGCCAGCCCTCTCCCATAGCACTCCTGCACAGGGCTGCAGTGGTAGCATTGGCCGTCCGGCTCAGTTTGGATATAAGAAAACCCACCTACATGTGTGGGAATGATGTCAGGCCAGAATCTGCTCCATTTTCTTTATTATACAAAGCCCCATCCTCACGTAATGCATTTTTATCCAACGTAAAATACAAACGTAGTGCAGAGGTTTCCTGCGCCTGAGCCCATGCTACTTCTTGTGCCCTTTCTCAGCTGTGGAATAAGGCTCCAATTCCCTTCTACATCATAGCAGAACTGCAGTGTGAGAAAAATGGGACAGGTAAATCTCTTATCAAAAAAGATCATGAACTCAGGCCCTCCATTTCCTACGAGAGAGCCCTCTTTTGTAGCAGATAAAGCAATGTTATTGTAATCATGATAATCTAAGGGGACAAGGTAAGTTTGAAGGAGAATTTATTGTCTTTCTAAGGCTAAATGATGTGGTGAGACAAAAAACCCACCTTTTTTTCCGATCTGGAAATCTGCTGGTGGGCAGAACGAGCGTTGTTACTACTACCATTGCCTTGCAGTGGGCTATGAATCAATGTGGAAGTCTGTCAGAGTATCCATCAAGGACAGGGCTGGGAAACAGGGCAGATTCACCCCAAATCATCATTCCTTCCCCCCTTCCAAATGATTATACATCATCATCTCTAATCACCTCCAGGACAGTGATAAACATGCATTAAGCCCACTTATGCAGACTGTATTAAGTATGATTGCACATTACACTACAAGGTTATATTAGATGTATGGATTGATGTATGTCAAGGCTCTAACATTCTTTTTACAGTTGCAAGGATTTTTTTTATTTTTTAGATTTTTGAGGGAAGGGTAATTTAAATACAGTTGCTTAACATCAGGGCATGCTTTCCCAACAGCTGTGGTGGTCTCAAGCCTGAGAAAATGTCGTGCTCTCTAAGACATTCTCTCCAGCCTGCCAAAAGGGTACCATGATACACTTTCACTTAGCTAAAACTTGTCCATATGGGAGCTGGGAAGATGAATCTGCAAGGAGGGGGAATCTCCTACTGCTTGGTGCTCAGGAAACCTTTAGCTGCCAGCAGGACTGTGAGGAATACACCTGAACACACAGGCTCAGGTAGCTTAGCACTTGCCATTGCCACATCCAGCCAGCGTTTGCTGTCATCAGATCGGAGTGGGCTGTCCAGAGACAGAGCTGACACAGCAAGGAGAAGGAGGGTAGAAACAACTGACACCACCTGCAAAGTTTTGTACATTCTGAGCATGGAGTTTTAGGAAACCATTTTGTGATTTATATTCCTATACTGCTTTTAAGTTTGTTACTGGATTTTGAGGCTTGGTTCTGTTTTTTGTTACAAACAATAACTTATTTCTAAGCCAGTCTCTCTTGCGGCCAGTAACTATTGTCTCTTTTGTAAACTGTAGACCCCTTGTTTCCAGTAATACGTGTTCTGTGGGAATGATTTAAATGAAAAAAAAAAAAATGCTTACTTGTAACACGAAAAGAAATACTACAATATAAGCTCAGTTTTAATAACTGAAGGGATCTTTAATTAAAATTGCTTTCCATTCATGGGCTAGAGTTTTATTTAACCAGCTGCCCTACGAAAGTTATTACCTAGAGGTTTCATTTTCCCAGTACACAGCTGCAGAAAAGATTTTATTCGGGTGAATGAAGGACTGTACAACGGCAAGGACAAAGCTCACTTAAACTAACAATGGAGCCATGGCAAAAGTCATAACCTTCTGCTGTCTTAGGGGAAGCACACTTTCTGAATATAATCTCTCTGATTATGCCTAGTATGCAAAATGCAGTTTTAAATCTGCAGCTCAAATGGATTTTAGTATTACCACTGAATACTAATCACTGATGCAAAAAACGTACAGCTCCCTCAAGGCATTTCAAAAATCTTGATTATTTAATCAGTGCTCTTGATTTATAAGGCGAGCTGGTTGATGACTACCAAAATGTGACACATTGGACACTATCCAGATGGAATGCCAGTTTTCATTTGAGGTTAAAGAGGTAAAGCCCTACAAGAGAGGTTTTCCAGTATCCTGGACTAGAGCTAGAGTTATAACAGATGATAAATAAAACCTGGCAGTTTGGTTTGCACATAATATTAAAACAGAAACTTCACTGAACTGTCAGTTGTAAAATAAAGTAATCAACTTTCTTTCTGATTATTCTCCATTGCCACCATGGACTTCTTATTTCTTTCATGCCTTCCATCTTAATGTCCTCTTCTTAAATAGCACTCCTTTACTTTTTTACAAAAAACATAAGCAGTGAGTGCTGCCTTTTCATAAGCACTAATTTCCAACCAGCTGGATGCAAAATTCAAAGAGCTCCATTTTTTTCCCCTGTAACTACAGATACATATATATGTACGTATTTGAAAATAATTTTCTATCTGCATCTCTATAAAGGAACATATGCTTAGGTATATATGAAAACCATTTTAATTCTTGCTTCAATACCCAATGGAATTGTCAAAAATTGTTTAAGATACATATGCATAACTTACATTCACTTCTGAACAGGTTTAACTACTTGCTTACACTTTGGCAGTCTTACCTCTGTCTTTAATTGTCACCAATGATACTCTTAAATGTTTCCATAGAAAATTTCCAATGGTTTTCCTATTCAGACTTTAAGGAGCACAGTGACTTCAAATGGAGATAACAAGGAATTAGATTCTTCTTTAGATGCTTAATTCTAGGTCTGATGCCTGCAAGTTAACGATCTGGTCACCTTACATACATGCCTGTATGGACAGAGAGTCCTCAAGTTTCAAACTAAAGCGGCCAGTATGGTCCCTGGTAGAGGCAGTGGCTGGCCCTTAGTGTTCAAAGCCAAGTTACAGCTGCAGAGTGTTATTTTTCCAAGCCAGTCCTTTGTCAGTGTTTGTGCTGCAAGTGGCACACGTGGGGCACCTGGAGGCTCCCAGCACCGGTGCCTGTGCCAGCATAGCTGGGTTCCTGTCTGTCTGCCATGCTCCACACTGCCGGTTACCTCTGAGCAATGATGCTGATGGTGCAGGTAACTGCACCAACTGGTCAGAGTATCATTTCTGCGGGGGAGATGTAGGTTAGATATAAGGAAGAAGCTCTTCCCTGTGAGGGTGCTGAGCGCTGGCACAGGGTCCCAGAGAAGCTGTGGCTGCCCCATCCCTGGCAGTGTTCAAGGCCAGGTTGGACACAGGGCTTAGAGCACCCTGCTCTATGGAAGGTGTCCCTGCCCGTGACAGGGGTTGGAACTGGATGGGCTTTAAGGGCCTTTCCAGCCCAAACCAGTCTGGGATTCCTGTAAGGATGTCCCTGTGAACATAAAAACAACTTGAAAGTTAAGGGACACTCTAGAAGGCTGCCTTGGAGGGAAAAGCTTCCTTACATCCCAGGGCAACCCTCTCAGGCCTTCTAAAACCAAAATGACTAAAATGATAATAAACCATGTGAACTTGATGGAAAATTTAATCACAAATAAGCATTTACTGTTCTATGATTGAAATATAAAAAGCCACCATAGTGACACACTCTAAAGTTACATCTACACCAGAAACAACGACTTTAATAAAAGACCTGCCATCAGCCATCCTGTGCTGCTCGCAGCAGGATTGAGGAGCAGACATGAGGCTCCCGGCTGCTCCCACCTGGGGTACAGGAAGGCACACACAGCTTGGCTGGGATCAGCAGCACCCTGCTGCCTGGCACAGATGAGGGGTGGTGGGTATGGTCCATGCAGGCCCTGTGTCCCTGCCCATCACCTCCCTATGGGACATGCTTCCTCATACCCATGCAGCCAGTGATCCACTTGCCCTGCACTCTGCAGTGCTTGGCTCTAGTGCTCCGGGTGCAGATGAGCAGCAGCAGTGTGAACACAGAGCTGTGGAGCTAAGCTTTAAACTGGCTTGGGTGCGAGCGGCAGCACTGGGCAGCACAAGAGCAGCAGCATGTGCTGATTTAGTACATGGAGCAGCCCTGCTGCTTTAAACCACCTCATGTCTGGCTCCCTTGTTATGCTCTTCCTTCAGCACAGGGGTGACTAATGCTCATAAAACATTGTTGTCATCCCTCACTTCAAAAAAGTCTGCAGAAATGTCAGTAATCTGTATTCCAATGCTCTACAAAGGAGCACAGAGATGTGCTTCGGGTAACCGGTGCCCTTCCCACCATACCCTGGATCACAAGCAGTGCTTGGCAGCTCTGGCCACACTGGCTGGGCACCTAGCAGGCAGCTCCCCACAAGCCAAACTGCTCCCAGGGTTGAAACAAGTGGCACTGTCACCTCCACAGAGGCCTCGCACCTAGGTTTTGGCAAAATTGCAGATTTGTGTTCCATTACAATGTCAAAAGAGTTCAATAATTGCAAGAGTTCAATAATAAAATCTGTGTTGTTTGGGCTTGTGCCTTTTATAATTATATCTCTGTATCTTTCTCTGTACATGCAGACTTGTATTATCTGGAGCCTTTGAAAGTATGTCCTACTTGACCGGGCTTGTGGGTAAAGCCATCGTCAAAATCGTTCAAATAGCTGCATTATTTCAATTTTCTGTCAGGAAGCCAACAAATCTGCTTGAAACACAGATGGCTATTTCCTGTCATCATCTAGCGCCTCGGCTGATCTCCTCACCCTTTCAACTTCATTCTCTGTAACAGTTTTCCCTGAGTAGGGAAGCTTTTGCACCTTCCTCTTTAAGGGAACAGAGCCACAAACTGCCAAATGAGGATGCTTTGATCGTATATGAAAATGTCTTCCTGTTTTCTTACCGCCTCAAGCTCCTAATTGTGGAAGTAACAATGCCATAGATATCTATCTATCACACAGGTACCACCTGGCCTTCTGCCATGAGTACAGCATGACAAACCTAGCTTGTAGGGATTATGTCCCCACATTCCAGTCTTCATGGCAGCAGCAGTGCAGCAGGGAACACACTGGAGCCAGAGCTTGTCTATGCAGGGAAAGAGGGATGTCTCCCCTGCAGGGTGGACTGCACTGCAGGGGAGGCTGGTGCAGAAACCTGAAAGCAATGGGAACTTCTCTTTACACACAGCAAGTGACACCACTGCCCACATCATCTTACCCTTCCCCAGGTCCCACCTCGTCTCACAGGTGTAACCATGTCACAGAGAGCAAAAAGCCACATGATTTCATAAAAGGCTCCATAGTTTTTGCACCTAGAAAAGGCAGTCAAGAATGTTCTTTCATTACTTTGCCATTCTGTTCCTGCTATTTAAATTAGGGCAAAATGTCAGTTCTTCTTCACTGGACCTGGCTAAGCAAAGTTAAAACCAGCTCTCCAGATGCATCGAAAGAGTTAAGGACTGCCTGAATGGAAAGACCCTCTGCTACAACTCTGGTATAAAGCCACTGGGGCATTGACTCATGTCAACTTCTCCACAATCTGGTAAAGACACATGTTGTGTAATCACATATTCAATCATTGCTGTGGTCTTAATTTACTTCCCACATTGTTCCTATATATATATATATATATACAGGTCTCCACCTTCTCGAACTATTTTCACTTTCTTTAATAAAAGGAAACCAAGATAGTATTGGCAAAGCATCTCAGAGGAATCATCCTGTGATGAGACTTGTGGCTAACAGAACACCGCACAACAGGGATGAGAACGTTGTATGAATAATTTCCTGTACCTGACACCAGCAGCACGACACAGATGCATTAGGACAGGCCAGAGAACTAACATATTTCAAGAAAACATTTGTACTACTACTTCTAATGTCTCAGTAAGTGTACATGAAGGCTGAAAACGTCATTATTCTTAGCTGCTGTTAAACCAATGACTATGCAGAAATCTGTCTGTGTTCAAAGAACTTTTCTGTTTCTTTGCTGCAACCCTGTACTGCTGTACCAGAAGCATAATAGATGCAGTGATTTTCCCTGCCTCCTCCCCCAGTTGATACAGCGATGGGAAGAAAGATCACAGAGACTCCCCATTCATCAGAGAGGCTGGGTTTAAATAAATGCTCACCATTTCTGACTCTGAAACAAAGGACTTGTTACAGAAGTAGACAGCAATATCATAATACTGCCCTGCAAAATTCTGCTTCACAAAATTCACCATCACTACAGACAAAGGATGTACACCAAACATTATAGACAAGTAAAAGTATTATGGAAAATAATAATAAATTCCTATTTTCAACAGTTACATTGATTCTAATCTGTGTCCTACACATGCGGTTCATGCTTTTTAAATGCATGTAGCAGGAAAGCAAACTACTCTTTTTCAGAATCTGTACATACATTGTATACCATAAAAATAGAAATTAGCGGTAACTTGACTTTGTTAATGGAAAACTTGTAATTTTGTAGATCTGTGAAAGGGCAACAACATCTTAATTGATGGGAAACTTTCATGTTTCTGAAAACATACTGTAGGATATATATTAAATGTTGTAAGAGTTAAGCTATCTGCTTTCAGAGAGATTATTCTCATTTGCAAGGACAGAGAACTAAGAGACTTTATTCCTCCAATTTACATACACCTTTGTCAGAACTAATAACCCAGTTCAAAGACAAGAAGTTTCACAGTATTTAACTATATATGACGTATAACATGTCATGCTGTTTGAATTCATATGATTCGTATTTGGGCACCAAAAGCCCTTTATTTTTCTTAATTAGAAACACAGATTCAATGCAGCTTGCCTAGAAAATAAATTCAATTCATACGCATTACCTCTGAGCAATGAGAAATAGCACTGATTGAACAGGGCTGTTTAAATCTCTGTGGTTGGCAGTGTTCATCAGCGAATTTGTTTACAAAGTGGAAAGAATGAGATGCTGTCAAAGAATGAAAAATAAAAGCTAGATTTCTTAGGATGAGGAGACATCCGTCTTTTTCTATTTGTAAATGCTGACGAGCAGGGTTTAGGGAGGGCTAATGTCATCCATTCATCTTAATTAAAGAGTTAATTGCTCGTGTATCCTAATTTGGTTAGCTGATCTTAGGAGCATGAAAAGCGTTTGCTTCTATGTATTTTATTGACCACTATAATGACATCATCAGTAAGACTCAGGATTTATTCATGCCTCAGCCTAAACTCATAACTTTAATAGCCTCCTACATGATAAAACTTTCAAGAGGGAAGGAGTTCTTTAGCATGGTACAGAATACCGAGAGGTCTGTTCAGCCCCTGTTCAGGAACTGTTAAAATGTCTCAGTTCATCTGTCATTGAAGTATTACTTCAAAGTCTAGAGTCATGAAGATAAGTAAAAAGTAATTTTAAAGACTAGTTCTCACCAAATGTATATATGGAAATAGCATAAAACATCTAAAAATTGCATATCAAATATAAGCAAGAAACTTATTACTATTGAGTTTCTCACATCTGTAGTCATAGTCAAGTAAGCACTGACACAAAAACAGACAGGTGAGATTGGCAGCATGTTCTGTGGATTAAAGACCAAATTGGTTTAGTCATGTGTCTTACAACACAAAGAGGGGATACTCAGCTCTAAGGAAAGACCAGTTAAATAACTCGGAGACCTGTGAGGTTTTCCTGTACAATGCCTTTTGACATTCACTGCAATTCCTGATGTTATTTCTTAAAGATTCTTCACAAGAATGAAATCCAATTTTACACAAGAGGAAAATGGACACTACTACTGCTTTCTGATTAATCAGCTGCGCAGCACTTCAAAATGAAAGGAATAAATTACAGAACATAATACATGAGTCGCTTATCCTGCTAATGAGTCTTCAGAACTGATCGGTTTATGTTATGCCACTTTCATGGGATCAATTTCTATTGCTAATAATGCACATAACTTACATGAAGGGTTGAACCATCCTTTAAAATGCACCATGAACCAAACATAACTCAGCCTAACACAGTCTCACATGCTGTGAGCATGTACTTGGAAACAGTCACAGGGTAGCTTCTGTGCGCCCTCCTGACATACCCAGAATCACTAAGAACAATGTGATAGGGTGCTACAGCTCATCCAGCTTTATGAACTTCATGGTGGACCTCACTTTGTATTTTCTTTATGCAGTCTAAGCTTCTCAGCTGACTGGTTCAGAGGCCAGTACTGGCTCCTGTGCTTTCTCTGACAGACTGGAGATTTTCTGTTTAATACTGATCAGGTTTCTGTGTTTTCTCAGGAAACTTTCTGTAAAATAGAATCAAAAATTCCAAGAGCCTCTGCATGATATGAATACAAGATTACATTGCCCCTCTCATGGGAAAGCTGCCAGCAAGTCCAGGCTTGACTGACTATGGTACAGTGGACCCTGTTGCCCCAGATCAAAGTAACTGTCCCCAGAGCCAGAACCAGTTTGCCTGTGTCAGTTTGATGCTGCCTCCCATCTAATTAGCCTTGCTGAGAAGCAGCGTGTGTGAACACAGACACAGGACCAGCTGCTAGGTCTCCAGTATGATGCCACATGGCTCAGGAGCATGCCGGCAGCCAGCTCACACATCTCTACAATTGCACACTCTTGTGCAGTGTGTAAAGGGAAGAGCGCTGGAAAGCAGGATGTGGCTGTTACCCACTCCAGAACCACCCAGCTGGGTAACCTTTAACAAGTTGCTTCAGCCCACTCTGTCCCAGTTATCTCCCAGATCACCTGTATCTCTTTTTAGAAATACTTTGAGATTCATTCACCGAGAGGTGCTCTGCTGATAAAAAAGTGGCACTGTTATTTCTGAATAGCTCACTGCTGGATAAAAACAACATTGTCAGTGTAGGGGGTTTACAGTCAAAGAGGACAACAACTGAGGTTGGGTGGGACCTCAGGAAGTCATCTGTCCCAACCCTGAGCTTAATACAGGGGTTGTTCCAGACTTGAAAAACTCAAGAAGGAAGACTTTGGCACCTCTCTGTGCAACCAGCTCCTGTGCTGAACTATCTTCAGGGTGAAGATTTTTTATGTCAAGATATATCTACAGCCATGAAAACAGAATTCCTCAGTAGGGTATGGAATCATACCCTACTATACCATAATGTACTATACTATACCATATACTATAACCATACCCTACCCACCATCATCTTTTACAGCTCAGCTCCAATTAAAAAAACCTTTTAAGTTAAAGTTTGTTCCAGTTTATTTGCACTCCAAGCGAACTATCAGTCAAACTTTCTGTCATCTACTCCAGTTTGTTTAGTGCAGAATCCTTAAAAAGTCTGACAAGATAAAAACCTAACGACTTCTCTGCCATTTGGGCCTCTGTGCAGCAGTATTTTACAGGCTCCCTTTTACACCAGTGTGGCACTTAGGCAGTGCTGTCCACAGGCACCTGTAGCCCTGCCTCATGTGCTCACTGACACCCACAGAGTTAACTCAGAAATCTCTGCACCGCACTGCTCTGACTGACCATGTCTGCAGCACGGTGTCGTAACCAGGGAACTGCTCAGACCACATCTGAGCCTTCAACCATGCCAATGCCTGCTCTGTCAAGAGCTTAAACACACAGGTCAGTGACCTTGGAAATAGTTTTAAGCAACTGTAGCTTTTCTATTAATTTTAAATCTGTCATTATCTCCAGTTTGGTTTTTTTTTTTTTCTTCCCTCTCATGCCTATACTAAAACTACAAAGTTATTTCCTAAACACTTATGGGAAAAACTAAAAGACATTCTTGGATACAGACTGTGGACTAGGAGCAGTGACTGTCACTTTTGAAAGCTACTTTACATAACGTTAAAATAGAATGTCAGTAAAGAGAAAAGCATAACATTTTGTTGTTCAAGAGAAACACTTTGGAAAATGCTGAAATAAAATCTCTAGTGGCTTGTGAAGTATTTAGTTCAGTTGTTTAGCAACAACACCTTTTGATCTGCAAAGCTTCTATGGTATTTTAAAATAACCTAAAAAAGAAAGCTCTTAAAGTTTTCTTTAACTAGCTAAAACCACCTGCTGTAGTGTGAGTAGCAAGTAGAAGTTTGTAAGCACAACCTTCTTTTGAGATAACACATTTTTGAATTACTATACTGTAATTTTTCTACACTACATCAAGCAATGGCTAGTGGAACTTCTTACATTACTAGCTTACTAATAAACATGTGCATGAAGCGGAACAGCACATACAAGTTATAATTCTTTGCCTGTGCCTAGTAACATAAACAGGTCTGATACCATCAGCTGAAGGACTGAGGAATTAAACCTTTGGAAAGGCTGATGTAAAAGATTGGACATGCTAAAGGACTTGATGAAAAGAAACGCTAAGAAACTGAATGGTATTCAGAAATGAAGAAATAGACCCATAATGGTTTGAGAATGGAAATAAACATAAGTATGAGAAAATGCTTCGTCAACATAAGAGCAACAACAAAGCTGTGAATCTGAAGATAAGCAAAACTGTTTTTGAAGAAAAAATAGTGCGCTAGGTAGGACTTCAAAGGCCAGAAAAGATCTAATAGACAGAAATGAATAATACAAAAAATACAAAAGGAGACGAAAAATATAGTACAACATACAAGACCAACTTATTCCATGTTCCCAGTATTACTCTGCTAACTCTTTCGTGCTGACACTGTGGAACTAGTTGAGTGATTATAGAGAATGAGTATTTCATCGCCCCAGCAGCTGGCTCTCTGAAGTCAGCTCGGCAGTCCCCCTCCCAAGCCCTTCACCCCGCGCTTCAACCCACTCCGTATCTCTAAGAGTACACCTGCAGTTCCTTTTCCCCGCTGGAAGGCACAGCAGCTGCCATGCCCAGCTCTTTATCACTCTGCTCCCATGCGTGCCCGGAGAATGGACAAAAGCCTTTTCAGAAAGAAGCCGCACAACTCACTGTGCCCTGGGTGGAAAGCCCACCTGACACTACATTTCGAATCACAGGGAATAAGAGACAATGCATTTAAAAGAGGGACATAGAATAGGTAATTAAATGTCATATTGGTTCTAGGGTAGAAGATGCTGCTATTAAAATAAATCTGGGTTTGCTGAATTCAAAACCACACACCAGAATAATTTTAAAATGGATTAAAGGAAAACAAGCAGGTAAAGCTATGGCTTTATGCAAAACATACTGCAGCATTCTTCAGTCTTGGTTCTGAATCTCTGACACAAGGAGGATTTTTGTCATTCTCATAGCAGGACAGAACTAACTATTAATGGACTAAAAATTAGCTATTGAGATATTATTCCCAAAAACATCGAAATAATTCTAAATCCAAGGAAGATATGTAACACCATTAATCTACAGTCAGATAAGATGGTAGGCAGGAATGGAGTTTAAATGGTGCTGAAGAAAATGAAAACTCAGTAGTTACCACACAGAGAACAAGGTTCAAGTGAAAAATCTGTGTCTAATTGTAGATGAACGCAGAAAACAAACTTTTGCAGAATTTAAGTTCCAAAGTTTCTTTTCCTTTGGTTGGTTTTCCAAAATAACACCCCAACAGCTTACTTCTCATCTCTGGACATGCAAGGACAGGAGCTTTTCAATGAGAAAATCTTGATTCATACACTTCTACACACCAATTTCAATCCCCTTCAGGTGATTTCAGAAGCCATTTCAAAGGTGGGTATTGTTTTGTTTCAGTACATAGTATGCCATGAAAATCTAATCCTGTTTAGCAGGGCCAGATTCCCTAGGCTTTGATTTTAGACAGTCATTTTTACAGAAAGATCCTTTATATGTCATTAATAATGACGTTACTCCCTTCTCCTGCCACCCTCAAGAACTAGGTTTTTTGGAGCAGATAATATTTGACATCTTAGTTTGCAGTCTCAGAAAAAGGCAAGAGAACAGAAACTGTCCTATCAGAAAAAAGGCTTCAGAACCCAGTAAATATATCACGTTTCTATGGTGACATGTTAAAAATTGGTATGTTTGAATCAAGAGTATACCTGCTTTGTGATTAATTATAGATGTCAATACCTACAGGTTCCTGCAAGGCAATTAGCACTGTAGTTGCCTAAATGTCACCCCATTGTAAATACAGAATGGAAATAAATAGACAGATTGGCCTAGTTCATGTTGTTTGGATTTGGAACACGAATCTCAAAAACGTGAATCCTAATCGATCTTACTTTTTATTGTGTTGCTGACAAGCTACAACAGACTTCTCTCTTTCATTTTTTCTGGCACATCATGAGGCCAGTGTCACTCACCTCTCAAAAATGCAATGAGGGAGATCCATAGTAGTCAAAGCCATGATCAGACTGAATCCTAGCAAAACCAGACCTATGTAAATTTCTATTTTCTTTGTCACAGGGGGGCAGGTTGTTACATTTTATGATAGGCTTTACAGTGGCCACTTAATTTGATAAACCTTTTCTGTCTTGTCTTCCCCAGTCTTGCAAATAACTGAGAACTGAAACACAACTATAGGCTGAGTTAGGGAGGTGTCAAATGCAGCCTGATGTCACTGCTGTCTATACAGGATTGAATATGCATTGCCAGGACATCTATGAAAAGTTAAATTTAATAGTTTAACTTCTCTAAGATAAAAAATAAAGTTGACCACCCCCTACTCCCTTTGCATTCAATCATGTTTTAATTCTGGCAAGTAACTATATCCAAAGATGGGGGGGGGGGGGAAGCAGGAGGCTTTTCTATTTCATCACATCGCCAAGATTTTATTTTTTCCAACATTTTTCTCCTTTTATCTATCACATATTAGCTGCTGGTGGCCTTTGGAAAGCTAGCGGATCATATGATGCTGGCTCTCCTTCTTTCCATCTGCTAGCCTGCATAATAAGAAAACTAAAATATACATTAAATATTACTTTTTTATGAAGCTAATTAGTACAGATGCTGCAAGAATCTGACATGATCGTTAAAGGTTTTGTGACAGAATTTCTCTGTTAAAGTAATGCTCATCTAGAAAGTTGGAAATCCTTGTCTTTAAGGGTCTTTCATTAGTAGGACACACTAAACAATGATCACTGCTGTACGATGAGAGACAAATTAATGAATCAAACATTACAGATTTCATCACATTGGCTCATTTGCATTTAAGCTGGTTTCCAGCTCTGTCATGCATTTGCTTTTAAACGAGCCCCTGTGGATAGTGCTGCAATGTTTGATTCATTAATTTGTTTCTCAGTGTACAGCAGTGCTCACTGTTCAGTATACGGTGAAATACTTTGAAAATATTTGTTTTAACAACCTATCTTTTATTTTAACATGGAATAATAAAACCCTGAAGAGAAAATGCTGGCCATTTTGTGACATAGCCTCTGCCAAATCTCCCAGTTGCTGCCCCAGCCCATCGTTATACCACTGTGATATTATCTGGATTAAGTCTTCACAGCTTGCTTTCACACATTCTACAATTTCATAAAGCTTTGAGCCAGCTCTTTGGGTTAGTGTTATGATGCCCAATTCAGCTCCTGGGAAGTTAAAGGTGGCTTTAAGCCTTTACTCTCTGATCCTTGGATCAGTCCCAAAGAGTGACTTAGATCAGCCTCCCGGATGCTCAGTGACATTCTGCCACTACTGTGCCTAGTACACCGGTTCCTCCACATTATAACAGAGTGAGTTGCTTGGCAAAGTCAACTCTGCAAGAGCTGCAAAACTTTGGAATTGGTTTTTGGTTTGTAACAGCTTGAATTTGGTGACCTTATACTACGTTGAAAGCACCATCTGTTTTAGAAGAAAAGAGAGGCATGTTCCCTAGCCGGTCAGTGCATGGAGACAAGCAGTTTGGTAATTAGCTGGGTAGTTGAGTTCTCAAGCCCCTATCCAAACCTCAATTTTTTAAGTTTGTGCACTTGAATACAACAATAATTATACATGTGCAGCTTTGTTGTAGGGATCATTGCTCATGTTTAATTCTAAAGAAATAAATACATGTAGCAAATGAGAAAGATGGAAGCTGGTTTAGCAGGCAGTAGGAACTGTAAAGCAAAATGCTTCTCTAGACTTCCCTCCTCTAACATGACTGTGATGGATTGTAAGGTTGTAGAGGCAAGCCAAGAAAATACATTTGGATCATGGGATTCATGGAAATGAAAGACTAATTTAAATGAGTTGTTTTTTTCATGAAACAGGCAGGGTTTATATACTGAGAAACAAAGTTCAGTAGCATCAACATGTTGCATTGCACAGGCATTTTCACCCACTTTGATTTTTTTCTCTTAAGACTCTCTCTGAGAAGTGTGTTACATGTAAAGAACAGGACGAAAGTAAATGTGATTGATACCAAACAAAAAACAAGCCATCAAAACAGAAAATATCTTACAGCTATGTTTCAGAGATCTTAAAGAGAAATTAACAGTTCTCATGCTTGCTTACTCCAAGTAATCCATAAAATCAACTGTACACTAAAAAAACTTAAACAACACCTCCTGCCTCACTGTCAAACATAGCTAGCAAAGCTACCGTATGCCAACTGCAACCAACACAAACCTACCCTACAGTCAGAAGAATATGATACCCAGAGAGCTTAAGTGCTCCACCGATTAACACAACCAGAGAAAGGCTGTTTCCATCACATCAGAAAGCCCCTGGGAAAAGCTATTCATTTTCAGTGCCTGTGTAGGAAGTAGGGATGAAATTTGCAAGGGACACCCACGCCTTTGGAAAAACAGCTGCACATTTGTCCTTTAGGACATTTGATGTTTAACATTTGAATGTCTACCTGGTATTTTCTTTAGCAGAAAATGGCTTGGTTTCTCCTTACAAATGCAGTAAATATGGTATTTAACCATAGCTTTAATTCTACCCACGAGAAATCATATAATGGGAGATTCCAAAAATTATTTGAAAGGCTGGAGTCATTTGAATGTTTATTATGAAAAATGTACCTCATTGGAAAACAAGTGATGTTTTTTTTTTAAACAATAATCTCCACATTTTTCTTCCTTGAAAGATCATATTTCACAAAGACAGATCAAATACTCCCAGAGAAAAGCTAGGCTGTCTTCATATGAACATAAGAATCTATAAATATTCTTGTAGGAGCTTGCACAATCCAATTACAAGACAATTTTATATTAAATGCCCAATTAGGTCTTGCTCAAGGTAGAAATCACTTGCTTATACACGTGAATATATTGAATCAAATAAATATGGCAACAAATACTCAAAAAGACTGGCAGGAAGATGAAAATGTGGAACTCACTGTCAAGAGCATGTTAACTACACAATACTATTGTTTTCTCCCCAACCTCCAACCACACTCATATGGAGCTACAGCAATAATGATGGAAGAGGAAATAACTCTTCATGAACAAATATTTGTACTGTCCTACTATCTTAACCATAAGAAACTTCTTCCCCGGTCACTTCTCATAAAATGCTTCCAGTGCACAGTCTCTTAAAATAGCTGACTTCATAACAGAACGTACATTATCAGGTTTCACCATATCTGATCTGCTTTCAGAAATCAACAATTAAAAAAGCTCCCTCCCAAACCCAACTCACACTTACAATTCCATGCCCCTGGTAATCAATAAAAGATCACCAAACCCTAAGCCCCCAAACAGCCCAACAGTGATGAAGATTCATGTTGAACATTAGGGAATAATCTTCTGTTTTCTAAACTTTTAGACTAGGCTTTTAGCCACCCACAGGAGGTGTCTTCTCATTTTAAGGTGGGTTCAACAGCACTTCTGACTTTCCACTCACTGGAATACAAGTCCAGTTGCCACCTGTATTTTAGATGGCAAAGTGAATTTAGTCACAACCTAATGAAATCACATAACAACAGATTGCTTAGGGTGTCTATGAATTTCCATCACTCTCTTTTGTAATAGAGGCAGCAGGTTAATCTTTGTCAGGTATAGGTGAGGTAGAGTTTCATGTTAGTAGGTGCTATCAAAGTTAGCCATCATTCTGGTTAACTCTTCCTCAGATCTTTCCAATATTTCAGTCTTCCATTTTGTTTACTCACTAAAGACAATCGATTCAAAAAAAAAAACATCAATGTGCAAATAAACTAATGGTCTTAAACTGTGAGCACGAAAGTCCTTCCATACCTCTCACTGCTATCCCTTCCATTTGCAGAAAACTCACATATCAATTAAACTCACCTGTTAATTAAACGCTTGTCTGGAAAATTCCTTGGTAGTTGGAAGCAAAAGAAAGTGTAAAACGTATCTGAATGCTGAAGCTTTGAATTTTAATTACTTACTCCCAGGTTCGTTTGTGATCTCTCAGGTGTTGGCTGGGCAACAGCAAAGAACTGGGAAAAAGAAACAAAATTATTTAGTAATTCCTGCTGTGGGGAAGAAAATGCACTGAGAAGGTTTCTAATTTTCTCTTCTTATCTTGTTTAGATTTATTCTGTATTAATGTACTTATAAGAAAATATCTACACACAAAGAAAAAAGATTCTGGAAGATTACAGGCTACTACACCGAGTAATTGCTCTACAAATTTGATTATTTTTTTTTTTTATTAATATGAGAATTCCTATTGTGCACCTCTCACAATAGAGAATGTCAGTATAATTATAAAAGGGAAAAAAGGAGTAGAAATTTGGTGTAAGGGCCACTTTTTCAGCCTTTATCAGATCAGCCGTTACATGTATAAATTCAATTTGATAAGTTGTTTATTTTATATGCATCTAAATAGAAAAGACATTATCAGAATTAATAAAAGTTCTGGAACTCACAGGAATTGCATACCCTTACTGTATCCACCCAAATCATAGCTGGGGGGGTTTGAACATTTTCTTAGACAAAATACCTTTTTTCTTAGCACAGAAGTATCCTTCATCTTAGGGCAGTCTGGAAACTAAATACAGAGGCTGTGGATAGTTCTTCTGCTTTTCTTCATAATTGCCACGTTACTCTAGAAGTCACAGTACCGTAATAACCTGATTTTTTTTCTTTACTGTCCATTTTTTAAGGATAAATACCTGAGATTCTGATTTGGATCAGCAGTTTTTACAATATGAAAATTAATTTGTGACATTTCACAGAGGAACTTCAAGATATCATGAGGCTTCTGGTGAATCTTTGCCTGTGAAAAATTGGGGCATCTGAATCAGGCAGAGATTTACTCCTTCAGTTCTTCAAGAACTGGAGTGAGGACTTTCTATTTTTTTATGACATACACATAGCATATGTACATCTGTTTTAAAGAAGTTCAATTATCAGCTAAACTACTCTAGCAAATTAACTTGCATGCAAGTAGAAGATAATAGCAGATGCACTTCAAAGTAACTGTGTTCACATTATATGTTTTCTTCCTCAAAATACTTAAGAATGAGTTTTAAATTGTAACACAAACCCTCCAAAAAACAAAAAAAAAAAACAAACAAAAATTTCAAAGAATCAAACCATGAGAAATGTAAGCAGTATATTTACTGTGTATATAAATCAGACTCAAATATATTGAGTGAAAAGACTAAGCAGAAACTGAGCATGTGTAGCTATTCAATTCTGATACAGATTATGAGACAGTTAAAGAAGTAAACGTTTCTTTAAAGCATATTTAAGGGACTAGTAATGTTAAATAACTTAGACCCCACCTGTGTTAAGTTCATGATGAAGGTTTCCTTATCAGAAGTCCAAAACTGACCGAACACAAATATTTCGCTATTACTCTCATTTGAGTGCTACTGTTTTATCAGTATATATTTGGTTATATATTCAAAAAGAGAATTCTGGTCACTGTATTCAGAAAAAAAAAAAAAAAAAAAAAAACAAGACAAACAAAAAAAAACCCAATACTGTCTTTTTAGGAGCCTTAAAAATATCAAAATATTGAAGCACATTAGGAGTGGATGAAGAATAAACCAAGCAAGCTCTGAAGCTCTCTTTCAAATGGAGACAATATCTTGTTTACTGGGGGATAGGCTTTATAAAGAGAATCTGATTTATAATGGAAAATGCATTGCACCAGAAGTAGCCATGATACATTCAAACACCCAACCTACAATTACTGAATCTGTAATTCACAAAAGAATGCCTTATAAAAATTCAAGACATCAGCAGGTCTTATGTAGGTTACTTGTAAATATGACTTTCAAAATTAATGCATATTCTTTCTGGAAGAATGAGAATCTTCTCTGAAAAAATGGCAGTGCCGTATATAGCTGAACTTCAGCATTAAGATCTGAGGTAGCTAACACAAAATGTACTTGCAAATGTTTTTATTTAAGAATTCATTAAAATATTATGCCCTCTATGGTTATTTACAAAAGGTCTTCCATCTCTAGCATGGGATGGACCAATAATATCCACTTCTAGGTGATAAAAATACCTTTTACAATATTTATATTAAAACAAAACATCTATTCCAATTACAGCAGCATGGACTACAGGCAAAACAGTATTGCAACTGCATAAGTATCTAAGATAATAAAGGGATGAACAACATCCATAACTCATGAAATCCATCCTTCTTATTCACAACGTGTAAAAAACTGTGACATGAAATTGTAACAGAGGGAAAATTAGGAATATAACTGAATGCAGACAGCTGGGTTCACTGAGCCTGCCCCAGACCAAGGCACACCAGTTGAAGCTCACCATGGACTTGATTTTTTAAAGCATAATGGCATCTGTTGAGCCAGGTTAGGAATATCTACACTTGTGTTTCAGGGGATGTGTAAAGTGCAACATCCTTCAACAAACACAAACAGGTGACTGTGGTTATATTAGTCTCAGGAAAAGAGAAATCCTTATGCACCTGATGCTTGACAGTCACTGTTGCAATGAGTAAGTCATTGAGAGTCACAAAAGTCTTTTTATTACCAGTTATAGTGGCTGCTGTATTCTTTTATTTCTTTAGTATTATTGATCCTCTGGGAATGAGGGTGAAGTATAAAAATTCTATGAGAATTTCTCCAATGATCAATTTTTAACTTTATCTGAAGTATGAGACAAAGCTGTGCATCTTTTTCTGTTTATGACTGAACAATTAAATAAGGAGGAACAAACAACGTGTAAATGAATTGCAAGTTTTCCCAATATTTTGCATTGTGAGGAACCTTTAACAAAAGCACCATCTGGAAATAATGGTAAGTTCCTAAGAGAAATGGTAAATGCTAAAGATCAATCTAATTCTCTTGAGTTCTCTCTTTAGGCATTTCCTACTTTTGTCTTTTCTTCTGTACATGAATTCTTGAATTATTCTCCTCTTCATATACCTATTATATCCTTAAAATTCAGACACGTTTAAATAACGACACAAAAGCCTTAACCATTTTGACTATATCCAGTCAGCATTTGTCAGTACCCCGATTCAGTTCCAAGTTGGTCTAAAAGTGTTATTTAAAGAGCAATGAGAACTCCTTATTCATGCAGTCACGCTTCTTTGTTATTCTTACTTGTTGGCATCCAACATCCAATATTTTCTGCATATTACTGTTAATTTGTGCTTCATGGGGAGTGACTGTTCTTTTCCTTTATGGCAGCAATCAATGACTACTTCTCAATAGTTACAAGACAGAATCCTATATAAAAATGGGAAAACATATTAAGCTTCTATATGATCCTTGATCTCTTGCCAGCATGTCTGATCCATTTCCAGACTACACGAGTCAGGCTATGTGCCTTGGTTAATAAGTAAACAGTTCCTGTAAAATTTCTCTTTTCTCCTTTCATACTAACCCTCCATGTTGTTTGAAGAAATCCATATTATATTTCAAAGAAGATCTCTTTTCTTAAGTAACATTTGTAGTGTCTTAGGTCTGAAACTTTAGAAATGAAGCAAATCTCTTTTTGCTAGTGAAGCTTTTGGCAAAATATTTTCCTGTGTATTGCACAGTATGTTGTGATCATGATCAGCACAGATTTTGTAAGTCCCAGCAGCCTGGTCTCTTACGACTGAGACATTTTACTTCTCCAAATGAAGTGAAAGGATAATGTATGTGACTTAGAATGAAAATCATTCTCTCCCTGTTGAGCGCTTTTCTGGGTCTATTCTTGGCAAACGTGAAAAAATATATCTGTCATGATTAGTAATATAGACATGTATCAACTGAGACATGGACTATAGCTCCCAAAACAATTTCAAGTTGCCGCTGAACATTTCAAGTGTTTAAAGTAGAAAATTTTAGCTACTGCCAGCTTGGTCTGCATTTGTCACGGCTTTGCTAAACAATGATTAATCACTTCATTAATCAATTAAAAACTTATTTGGGATTTACTGTTATATTTAATAGTGTAACTATTTTAGACATACAAAATATGGGTTTGATTTCACATTAAGTGCTTTTCTGCATTCCTGTCTTGTGCAGCAGAGGAAGTACAGGGATTCTTCCTCAGGACAGATCTACCTAAGCTCAGCACAGGAGGCTCTTATCACTAAACACAGCTAATGTAGAGTAGCTAATGTAGGGTAGTTTCAGTCTCTCATATTTCACACTCAGAGGAGTGTGGAATGGAATCAAAGGATGCAATCTCCAGCACTGTGCAAGACAGCTCTTTCCCAAATATGACTATGTTTCCAATCCTGCAAATGAAAGGCGAAAACAAGTATTCAGAATGTGAGCCCATACTGTGACCCCCTATAGATGGTACTTTGGCTTTCTGATGAAGCTTGGGGGTTGGATCACTGCTTTTCCTACTGGCGTCATGACCTTTCAGCAATTTGTGAATGTCCAATTTACTTAAAAATGTTATGGTGATGACTTTTGCTAATCTCAAGGATTTACAAATGACTATGAAATACTTTGTCAGTAGAAAAGAAAGCATAGATCAATAGATCAGAGAAGGATCTGAGCAGAGCAACAGCCATGCTATAAATGTCAGTGCTGAGCAGTTTCCACACAAATAAAACAAAGCTGCCATTGGCAGACAGTTTCAGGCTTGAAGCGTCAGGCTGCTGCTGTGTGACTGTGTTACAATCCCAAGGTCATTTACCTGGTGAGCAGGTGGCGTGACACTCGGCAAGCCAATATTGCAGCTCTGCCTTTACACATAGCTACTCCCCAGGAAGACAAAGCTTAACGCTTCAAAGTGACTTCCACACCCCACGCCCCTTTCACAAATGGAAGAGTTCAAGTCAGGAACTGTTACTTAACAAGAAAATGCAGAGGTTCTTTTTCTTCTGTTTAGTTTGTAACTTTGTCTTTAGAGAAGGAGGAAGTAGGGAAGATGCAACATTCATATCTTGTGATTTGCTAAAGCCTGTGGTTTCATACCCTCTCCTAAGAACATCACAGAGGTCTGACAACTGACCGTGGTTTGCCTCCTGATACAGACAACTGATACCGCATGCTGCAGATATCAGGTTGGGTTTTGCCTGAGAATCTGAGGAGCAAATGTGATTCTCAGTCGTACAATTTGAGTGTTGTGCCACAAGATGAAAGTGAACTTTTCGTAAGGTTGGAAATCCAGCTATCAGAACAATGCTGGCTTCCAGTTTTTCATCCTAAAGCTGCTTCTTTTCATGAAAACAACTCTTTAGTAATAAACTTCTGCATCTCGTCTACAACTTGAGATTGACATATCAAAGTCCTATTCACTTTAGATATGTATGAAGTTTCTATATCATCTTATATACCTAGAGGCTGAGCAGCCTAGCCATTTATCCTACTGTTCAGACCATCCACGCATGTTATGTCAAATTAAAGATCCCATTTTAATGTGATCCTGATATTCAGTTACAGTGTCAATCTCAGGGATCAAAATTATTACTCAACATTTTAAAAATAGCATAAAATGTATTAATTTAAAAATCTATGAACCAGTTAAAGAATGCTTATGAGGAACAAAATCTTATATTTGGGGATTTTTTGAGTTTGCTAAGAGTAATGAGAGATTTTCAGAAGAATTCAGTGCTCAAGATTTCCCCTCCTGCCATTTGTATCCTGACATATCAGTCAGTATCTCACATGATGAGAATATCTGAAAGTGTGGCCATTTCTTTCAGCATCTAAATAATGAACAAACTTCCTGAAAGCAGTGCCTTTTTGACTCTAACTACAATGTGCTGGTGTCTTAGGTTAACAATAATTAGATATGAAACTTCCAATACGATAACTGAACACTTTTCATGGGCCTTACATTCATAAAGACAGTAACCACTCCTCAATATATTCATTGTTTTCTGTGTGAAATACTACGATTTCAGCTGATCTGTAATTTCCTCCTGATAATGTGCATCCAAGCGTCGTAAGCTTCTACTCTTGTACAGGGTAACCAGAGGGTTTTTGACATTTAAAATATCCAGCGGCATGACAAGAATTTGTATTTACATATACATAAATTGTGCCAGGGAAACTAGATGAGTGACAAACCATCAACAGCAAGCTGGAGCATTGCCTGCAGCTTTCACATCAAGCATGGCTGCATAAAAAATATTACAATGTTTTATATATACTCTTCTGAAAGAGAGAATGGATATTCTAAAAATTACTGTAAGGGAGAAAAGTATTTATTATATTTATTTGAAACCTTTTTGTATTGGAAATTCACTGCGGGAGGGAAGGGGGGAGAGAAAAAGAAGTTTTCTTTCTGATATGATGCTTGACAAATTCTCTGTGAGGTTTTTCTTTCTCATCCATCCCTGACTATCGGTAATGGTATCTCCTGAGGTTAAACCAGGCTGCATGATGGCTGTGAAAGGTTTGTTATAACTTACTATTGCATCCTACCAGCATCTTCCTTCCCTCACCTGAAGAAGCAGCTGAACTATACAACTAAACCTATGGCCAGTGAGGATTAGTGTCACAGAAAAGTAAAACATGATTTGGTTTTCATGTGACTGATAGTGCATACATTCCTCAGAATCACAGCAGCATCCAGAGAGACATTTCATGCAGGTGAAACAGGCAGCTCATGCAAACCATCTGCAACTTAAGCACATGACAGACCCAGTGGTGATTTCATAGTTGCCAGTGAAACAAACTCCAACTCCTCCCAGAGAGACAAGTGCTGCTGCAAAACAATGCAGAACGTTTCACACCTTGCCAAATGAGTCTTGTGAGAGCTGACCAAAAGAAAAGGAGAATACAGCAACAACAAAACTAGAGATAAAAAGGAAACTAAACTGAACTTAAAAAAAAACCCTGAACCTACAAACTAATGTAAAAGTAAGAATACTCTCGTTCCGTAACATCCTGCTTTGTCTCCAGCTAGTAAGGTTACCTGTTGTAAGGGACAGTGCATTTAATAGCACAAGTGCCAAATTTAGCATGTCATACTTTCAGGTAAGACATTTGTACAATGTAAGATAAAAAATGGAATGTGGAAATAGGTATGGAATTCCTTTGAAGATTTTTTATTTTTCTAATGATGTCAAATTCTTTTAGAACGGCTGGTGCATCTAAATGAGTATCACAGAGTCATCACAGAACCATTTAGGTTGGAAAAGACCTTTAAGGTCGTTGAGTCCAAACATTAACCCAGCACTGACAAGCCAAGCCCACCACTAAAACATACCCCTCAGTACCACATCTTCACACCTATTAAATAATTCCAGGGATGGTGACTCCACCACTGCCCTGAGCAGCCTGTTCCAATTCCTGAGCACTCTTTCAGTAAAGAAACATTTCCCACTATCAGGTCTAAACCTCCCCCGACACAGCTCAAGGCCATTTTCTCTTGTTCTAGTGCTTGTTACTGAGGAGAACAGATCCACCCCACCTCACTACATCTTCCTTTCAGGTAGGGATAAGGTTTCCCCTGAGCCTCCTTCACTCCAGGCTGAACAACCCCAGTTCCCTCAGCTGTTTCTCATAAGACCTCTCATATGCCACTCCTCATAATGAACATGTAAGAGTCAGAACTGTGAAAGAATCCCAAGTGCCCCATTTTTTGGTGAGGAGAAAATAAGTGATGTTCAGAAAGTGCTCCACTCCCATGGACAGGTTTTTCATTGACCTGTGCATCGCGCTTCTGGCTCACAGACTGCGCCTGCCATGGAACCCCTGAGAGTTTTATGGCACAACATTTACTGAAACCTGGCATTTGTAAATGAGGAGTATAAGTGCATTAGTGAGACAGAAGACTTGCACTCCTAGCTCTTCCTGAAGTGTATGTTTCAAAAAGAAGCATGTTATTTTGTAGGAAAGGAGAGCTATATTGATGTTTGGTAGGTCACAGAAATTCTCCTCATCTGATTATGGGGATTACGATAACATAGGCATCACAGAAACATGGTGGGATGGCTCTTATGGCTGGTGTGTTGGAATGGAAAGTTACAGGCTCTTTAGGAAAGACAGTCCCTGTAGGGAGGGAGGGGGAGTTGCAATTTATGTTAGGCACAGGCTGGAGAGTGTGGAACTCTGTATGGGGACAGGTGAGCAGTTGACAGAGAGTTTGTGGGTCAGGGTTAAAGAGAGAACAGCGATGGAAGATATTATTGTAGGGATCTGTTACAGACCATCTAACCAAGAGGACTTTATGGATGAAGAGCTCTACAGACAGATAGGAATAGACTCACACTCGCAGGCCCTTGTTCTTATGGTGGCCATCTTATGATGAAGTTACGGAACTGATGGACAGGGGTAGAGCAGTTGATGTCAACTGCGTGGACTTGTGCAAAGCATTTGACACTGTCTCACATGACATCCTTGTCTCTAAGTTGGAGAGACATCAATTTGACGGATGGACCACTCGGTGGATAAAGAACTGGCTGGATGGCCACACACAAAGAGTTGTGCTCAATGGCTCAATGTCCAGTTCAAGACCAGTAACGAGTGGTGTTCCTCAGAGATCAGTGTTGGGACCAGCCTTGTTCAACATCTTTGTCAGTGACATGGACAGTGGGGTTGAGTGAGCCCTCAGCAAGTTTGCTGATGACATCAAGCTGTGTTGTTCGGTTGATAAGTTGGTGGGAAGGAATGGCATCCAGAGGGACCTTGACATGCTTGTGAGGAGGGCTGATGCCAACCTCATGAAGTTTAACCATGCCAAGTGCAAGGTCCTACACATGGGTCATAGCAATCCCAGGCACAGCTCCAGACTGGGCAGAGAAGAGATTCAGAGCAGCCATGAGGAAAAGGACTTGGGGGTGTTGGTCAATGAGAAAATGAATGAGCCAGCAGGATGCTCTTGCAGCCCAGAAAGCCAACCGTATCCTGGGCTGCATCAAAAGGAGTGTGACCAGTAGGTCGAGGGAGGTGATCCTGCCCCTCTACTCTGCTCTCATGAGACCTCACGTGGAATATTGTGTGCAGTTCTGGTGTCCTCAACATAAAAAGGACATGGAACTGTTGGAACAA
>JASSUY010049351.1:0-10530 GCA_032466535.1 Forpus xanthops
TACTGTAAGGGTGGTGAGGCACTGGAATGGGTTTCCCAGGGAAGTTGTGAATGCTCCATCGCTGGCGGTGTTCAAGGTGAGGTTGGACATAGCCTTGAGTGGCATGGTTTAGTGGGAGGTGTCCCTACCCATGGCAGGGGTGTTGGAACTAGATGATCTTGAGGTCCTTTCCAACCCTAACTATTCTATGATTCTTTAAGCCTGGAAGACTGAAAGAAAGTTGAAGTCCCTATTTCTTTGGCTACAGTATATTTCCCTACCTACTAATTACAACAGATCTTCAAAGATTTATTCTCAGCTTACTGGTTTATGAGAAAAACTTTTAATTTCCATGTATCTCTAAAATATTATTTCTCATTCATATCTTATAAAATGAAATTACTGTTCTTATGCTGTTGATGTGATTGTTTCATGAACTATTGTTCAGAATTTTGGTGCAGAGTTAAAGTAGAATAAGAAAAGAATAGTTAGGGTTGGAAAGGACCTTAAGATCATCTAGTTCCAGCCTCCCTGCCATGGGCAGGGACACCTCCCACTAAACCATGTCACCCAAGGCTATGTCCTGCTTGGCCTTGAGCACCGCCAGGGATGGAGCTTTTACAACTTCCTTGGGCAACCCATTTCAGTGCCTCACCACCCTTACAGTAAAGAACTTCTTCCTTATATCCGATCTAAACTTCCCCTGTTCAAGTTTTAACCCATTACCCTTGTCCTATCACTACAGTCTCTAATAAATAGTCTCTTCATTATATCCTTATAGGCCCCTTAGTAGAGGAGACTCCTCTACTACTAAAGTGCATTAATAGGTTCTCTCTGCTTTCTTATCCCTCACCATGTATTTTAAGATTCCTCCTCCCATTAATAATTTAGCCTTTTTGGAAAATGCTAATTGAGAGTGGAATTTTTGACAGCTGATGTCGAAATTACTTGACTTTCTAACTATCAGTTTTCAATATACTTCTGTGTTACAACTTTTATTTGTAATTTGAGAAAAGGCAGCATTCTTTTTCGTTTTTTCATGCAAGAAGCAAAAAATTCTAGGCTACAGCCTGTATCAAATGGAAATGTAAAATCAGTAGGACATATTAAATAGACTGTTAGAAAGTTTTGTGTTCTCTGATCATCTTAATGTTCAGAAATGTCTGCCAAAATGGAATCGTACCCAGTGTTCATGTCCATATCCTTTCCACAGGATTAAGCATATTCGAGATTTCATCATCCAGTCCCGTCCAGCTTTTGCAGCAACTGATTTTGTTCTTGTGACTACCTTTCCAAATAAAGAGCTAACAGATGAAAGCCTGACACTACAAGAAGCTGATATACTTAACACTGTGATTCTTCAGCAATTAAAGTAATCAGACAGTTGTTACAGTAGGGGGAGCATGCTGTTTCCAACAGATAAAGAAAAGGAAAGATCAGTGTCTTCTTACCCCCTCTTCCATGGATCAGATTTTTGGGTTTCATGTCTTCCAGAGATAACATATCTAACTTTATTTTAATTTCTCAGCATTGTTCAGCCTTTTTTCAGTGTTAAAGTTAAGCTTCCCTTTGTTAGTATGTTTCAAACCACATCTTGTACTAAATGTGAAATGAGAGATGACTTTGACTCTTCCACTATTTTGGGGGTAAGGAGAAGCATTTTTTTGAAGGGGACATTAATACAGTTGGTAAGATTTGCACTATGGAAATGTATTATGCTGCATTGACAAACGGTCATTTGAAGACTTAGCCTGTGGGTGATGTTTACTTTGCAATCTGTATTAATACTAAGGTGTTCTATTTAATACGTGGAGAGATAATTAATGCTCTAATATAATTTTTTGTATATTCTGTTTGTATTGTTTCATGGTGCAGTATATTTATATTCTAGTTTTTATGTAATTTTCTCTGTAGCACATGAGTGAATCAGTTCAGGAGATGCAAATAGCTATTGCAGACTATAATAGATTGCTCGCATTTGTATTCTAGTTGTTCTACTTGTGGTGAAAGGCAGTATGACTTTTTTCTTCTTGAGGTTAGAAAGTGGGATACACCACTCTCATCTGGTCTATCTCATTTCACCACTGGAGGAATTCTGTGATTTAGATTTCATGAGAGTAGGCCTATGGTCACTTTGAACCTGAATATGCAGTTGAACCCTATGCTGCTACATAAACAGTTACTTAAATTATCCCAAATGAAAAAAATCACCCAGGTGCACAAACACAGAACTCGTTTGTGCTGTCATTTGCATACACAAAAGTAGATGTGTTGACTGGTCATGTATTTTTGACCTGAATTTCAGGTCTTTGTATTTGGACTTCTGGCCAGAGGCATTTTGTAATATTCAGTGGGGGTTTGGTTGTATGGCTTTTACTATACTTTTTTGTAAGCT
Organism: Forpus xanthops; assembly: GCA_032466535.1. Lineage (NCBI taxonomy): Eukaryota > Metazoa > Chordata > Aves > Psittaciformes > Psittacidae > Forpus > Forpus xanthops. Next base: position 2,375 of record JASSUY010049351.1, read on the forward strand.
GCATAACTAAACCCCTTAATCTTTGAAATTCTCTATTTTTTCAAATAACATGGCCCTGCACTGCAATATGCAGGTAGGAGTCTTATGTTGTGGGCAAACTGGCTGCTGTGCTTTTTAGTAGTATGCAGTTTTATAGTATTCTTGGCTTTATATCAGATGAGTGGATCTCACTGAAGGAGGGTAAATGGGCTGTATTTCTTGTACAAGATATGTGTTAAAAATGCTGTTTTCACTGATTATTTTATTCTGAAAATATTTATTTATGCTAAGCTTATAATTGCTCAGTATATTTGGTTAATTTACATTTTTACATCAAAGTAGATCTTTGAAAGAGTAAATTTTAAACATGTAATTGTATTTGAAGTATTTTGTTTTGTAATCTGAATATCTGCATGATTTTAATCAAAATTCTTTTCATGTGCTAAGTAATTAAAGTTTTAAACTAAAAATACCATGGGAAACACTTACTGTTTTCTTCCCATTTTATGTTGTGTTGAAGTGACAGTTGTATTGCGTGCGAAATATTTACACCTAAACAGAAAGGAATGGCCATTTACTTTGCCTGTATTTTATACACTAACACTTCTCTGTGAATGCAAGGCCAAAGTGAGTATTGTGGCATCAGTCTTGGGCAGCCTGTGGTTTGGGCATGTTTCAGTTCAGAATATAGGTAAAGTTACATTGCTTATTACTTCTTAAGACTATTATTATTTAAACTGAATTATGAAGGACAGTGGTTAACTAAATTGCTTCTCCTCCCCCCTCCCATTATTGTGCCAAACCCCACAACTGTATATTGTCATCTATTTGTTTTGCATAGCTGGTAAATTTTAGTGTTCAGTAGCAGCTGAGAGTAACTGGGATCCCAGTAGTTGACATTATTTTTCAAGCACTAAGAAAATGTATCAATTCTTGTGTTTAGGTATTTCACTACTTCTTGGTACTTTAAACCTGATAGAATCTGTGTCTCATAATTGAATATCATACCTTTTGTTAACCATAGATTCTCACTCACATCTTGGCATTTTTGGCACAAACCAGTTATTTGAGTACAGACCTAAGTGGATACACAGTTAAGACTTGCTACAGTTGGTGAGAAACTGAAAGAGAAAGAGCTTAGTAGAGGATGATGATCATTTCCTCACAACAAGGCTGCTGAGCTTCTTGGAATTCCTCTTAGCTTCCATGAAATACAGGTAATCCTGTCACTTGCTTTTGTGGGCAGCTCATGAAAGGCGCAGGCTTCGCCTCTGTCTTACCTAGAACTCCTTTATCAAACAATACTCAACGCAAAACTGAATGTTTTCTCTTAAGAAAATGTCTCTAGACCGAAGTACTTGTTTGGTTTTGGGTTTTTTTATTTGTTTGGCTGTTTTCATTTTGACACTGCCATCTTTGTAATCATAGTTATTCTGGTTAAACACATAAGTCTTGTTGGGGATTTGAAACCACATTGAGGCATTTGCAGTCATTCTGCTTTAATGAGACTACTGGACACACTTGTACAATTACCACATATTAACAGTTATCTCATGCCGTTCTTGCTGTCTGGGGAAAATCTGTGCAGTATTAACTTAACCAGGAAAGAGCATGGAAGCTCCCTGCTTAGTTGCTCGCACTAAGCTAAAGCTTCCGTGATCTTTAAATTGTATTATTTTCTGAGGGGAGAATAGACAAAGATACACCTTCCCCTTGGTCATGGTGATTAAGCCTGGCAGGCCTCAGCATAGGCGTGCACACCAAAAGCAGTAAGCTTGTAGTGTTTCTCTGGGATGGATGTAGTTGGAATGCGTTCCTGAAGAGATTGAAAGTAAGACTTTTACTATTTAGTTGCTTATCAATTATCTGAAAATAAACTTTGAAAACCCAAAGATCAGTGCAATGATAAACAACAGTAGGCAGCAACTATGTTGAACATTTAGTGAACTATGCCATCCTGAGGGACCTTGACACACTTGAGAGGTCAGCCAATGCCAACCTTACGAAGTTCAACAATGCGAAATGCAAGGTCCTGCATCTTGATCAGGGCAATCCCAGGCCCAGCTACAGGTTGGGTAGAGATTTGGAGCAGCCCTGCAGAGAAGGACTTAGGGATGTTGGTCAATGAGAAACTGAACGTGAGCCAGCTTCAGTGCGCACTCACAGGCCAGAAAGCCAAGCACGCCCTGAGCCCCATCAAAAAAAGCATAAACAGAGGTCAAGGGAGGTGATCCTGCCCCTTTGCTCTCATGGGACCCCACTGGCAGTACTGTGTGTATTTCTGGTGTCCTCAGGATAAGGACATGGAGCTGTTGAAACAACTCCAGAGGAGAGCCACGAGGACCATAACTGGGCTGGACCACCTCCCTTACAAAAACAAGATGAGAAAGTTGTGGCTGTTAGCCTGGAGAAGAGAAGGCTGTGTGGAGACCTCAGACAGAAGGAAGTGTTCCAATATCTGAATTAGGCCTACAAGGATGTTGGAGAAGGATTCTTCATCAGGGACTGTAGTGATAGGAAAGGGGCAATAGGTTTAACCTGAAACAGGGGAAGCTCAGATTAGATATAAGGAAGAAGTTCTTTACTGTGAGAGCCGTGAGGCACTGAAACAGATTGCCCCAATAAGTGTTAAATGCTTCATCTCTGGCATTGCTTAAGGCCAGCTTAGACAGAGCCTCAGGCAACATGGTCTGATGTGAGGTGTCCCTGCCTATGGCAGTGGCTTGGACGTAGATGATCTTAAGGTCCTTTCCAACCCAAACCGTTCTGTGATTGTGTGAATGTCAAGTTATGAGTCTGGAACCAACTGTGAAAGACACTAATAGCTTGGAAAGCACTGGCCTTGGAGAGGAATTGGATGGCAGTAGGAAACCAATGCAGCAGAACTATTTACACCCCTTTGAGGTTTACAGAGTGACTTTGTAACAGATGATTTTAATCCATGTGTTTGTTACTGGTGATTTTAATACAGTTTGTGGTGCTGATCCTGCTTCTTAAGAGCCTTGGAGATGGGACCCAGAAAAAAAGAGTGGAAATTAGAGTTACATATCTTAGAAGCATTCAAAACAGGTATCTTATCAGGAAGAAAATAGGTGAGGTGACTTAAAGTGGGCAGTTGCTTTGCAGAGGGAAATAAAGTAGTATAGGACTGGTAGAAGCCTAACAAGAATTAAAAACCTGTACAACTCACTTCAGGTATTTTCAAAGTGAAATCAAAACATCTTTCAATGGTTGAACAACTGAAATGAACCAACCTTGAAAAGCAACTCTGTCTTCTGGGTTTTTTTGTTTAATTCTCATTGTTGTGCTGGCTTCATGTAATGTCTGTTTTTATTGAACCAAATTTATGTGGGTTTTGCTACTGAGACAAGGTAAAATAAGCTGGCTTAGTTTTTGAAAAGCTTTGTCTTTTGTCCAGTTATACTTAACAATTAATGAATTCTGCTGTATATTTCCTGTTTAAAGGCTGGAAACATTATGCACCTGTCATGGGTTCAGCAGTAGCAGTCATTTTTTCTCCTTAGATTCTCCTCCCCATCCTCCCAGGAGCTGAGGGGAAGAAAGAGGGCGGAGTGAAAGAGCAACTGCAGGAGTTAGAAGCTTAAACCATGACAGTACCTCACTGTACATCTTCAATATTTTCATTACAGTCATTCCAAAAATGTCTGCTGAACTTCAAAGAGATGATTGACAGAACTCAGATTACAGACCAGAAGTCACCTTCCCACACTTCTACTTGCAACTCTCTTCCTTTAGTAATGGTTTTGTTCTGCCAATAATTGAAGAGTTCTCTGGCAGCACATCTGAATATTAGTTTCTTTAAGTTTAATAGTTTTTCATCTAAAACTGAGAAGTGGAAGGGTATCTGGGTCTTTTCTGTTTGCTGGGAGCTGTCTGCTTTTGAGTTAAATTATGCGATCTATGAGCTTTTGAGGCTCTTTTTCTGGAGTAAGGGAAGATAGATGTGTTATTCTAAACCGCATTAAAGTAAACTGAGTGAGACGTTCGTAACTGTGGCATTAAAAAGAAGAGCTACTATTTCACATTTATAAATCTACTTCAGTCCAAACTAATTTGGTGAGCTCTTGGACCATTTAAATACTAATGAGCAAGTACTCCTAAATGGGAACACACAGGAATCATTTCTCAGATACGATGTTTTGAATAGAAGGAATTACTGATGCAGGGCTGAGAAGCTGGTATTTGTTTCATAGAACTCTTAGTGTTTTACTAGCTGCTGACACAAAACTTTTGATTGGCTATTCTAGAAAAAAAAGAAAAGAATTTGTGATGTTTATGAGCTCTACCCTAAAAATAACCAAATTGCACTTTAAGGACAAAATAAGTCTGGGTTCCAAATGAAATTTTAGTTAACTTTTTCATGGTAATGGTTGTCTATGGTGTTTCAAACCAATGGAAGCCTCAGAACTTTAGTGCCTGCATTGTGCAAACCCAGAATAAATGTTCCATTTCAGTGAACAGAATTCATTCCTTTTATCTTGCAACTGTTCTTAATCAAGTTAAATTAAATCATCATTTGTCAGATGTTCACAATGTAAATGTCCTTACAGTGTTCTGTGCCAATGTACTTAATCCATTTTAAATTAGATTTTACAAATAAAAATCTCTGCCTGAATATGAAAATGCTAAGTGTTATTCTTTTTTGAAAGTTTGCAGTTAATAGAGAATAACTTAAGTAAGGTATTTATTTCTACTTGCATTAGTCTTTTCTCAGCAAGCTGGTTCTTGCTAAAAGAAACAGAAACTTTCACTAGAGAAGACTGGCTCTGAATGGAGAATAGTGCTACCGTTTTTTGTCCATGAATGAGTACCTTGATAATGTGAATACTTGTTTCCACTGATTAATTTTAACTTTTAAATATCAATTCACTTGGTTTGAATGTGTCATATGTAAGCGTTCAACTCTTTTAACTATGAAATACTATTCTTACCTATTTTTATTCACATAGTGCTACTTTCCTTAGCTAAAAATAATTGTCAAAAGCAGAAGGATCATAAGTGGATATAGGCAAATGGTTACGTTAAAATGCTTTTCACTAAATTATCTGCTTCTGCTCTTATAGTTTAATCAGTCTTCTTGTTTTTTAAGGAGTCTTCTTGAACAGTTTCTCCTGGAAACAGGCACAGATCTTAGTCCCAGTTGGAACTGTTGGTAACCATGGCCACCATGCAAAACATTGTAAGCCAGGGTTAGGTCTGTACGAAAGGAGGAGACGCTTCATTAGTAGAGATCAGAAAACTGACCTTAAAGGGAACTGCTCAGAATAAAAAAGTGATGCTAAATCCTATCTTAAATCCCCACACTGGGAAAGTTCACATGCATCACTGCACTGTATATCCATATTTAAGGTTTATTTTTCCATCAGCAAAGAGGCAAAGTGTCTGCTCTAACTTGATTTTAGTTCTTTGTGAAAGTGGTAAAAACAAACTTTGTGTAATTGGCTTTCAAGGAGAGAGCGCTAACTCTTCCTGACCTTACTTTACTGTGACCTGGTTTTAAGATAGAGGCTAACAATCCACCTTGTTAAAATCAAAGATAGAACTCAAAGTCCTGCAAGCATTCTAGGTTTCAGTTAGACTTAACAGATATGTCTGGCATCAGTCACTACCCCTTAATGCAGTGCTAAGCCCTCTTACTGGCGATGTGCCTAAGGGAGATTCCCTGAACGTCTGTATCTTGCCCATTGTACATTAATCGTGCCTGTCACATGGACAAAGGAAAGCTGAAAAGATTCTTTGCAATGTGATGATTTAAGGTGTTCATGTTAGTGGAGTAATTTTTGCTTACTAACAAAAGGGTTTGATTTCAAAGGGGGGATTTTGTGGGGTTTTTTTTTTAGTTGGTTTTGGGGTTTGTTTTGTGTGCCTTGGGGTTTTCTTTTTTTGTTTTGGTTTTTTTGGTTGGTTGGTTTATTTTATTTTGTTTTGTTTTTAAGGCAGTGCAATTCAGTTTCCAGGTTTCTGTCTGGATCTCTGTGATCTATACTTTCCTCCCCTCTAAAGCACTTACTTAAATGAATGGAGCTAAACTAAACTTAGGAGAGTGAACAGATGGATTTTTCAGTCTGGTAAACCTGGGGGCAATTTATGCCTAAGAGGCAGAACAACCGCACTCAGCAAACATACGGAGGAGAGAATGCTTGTTTAATGGGGGCCTCTAATACGTCCAGCTGAAGTAGCCACTGTTCCCTAGAGGCTGGATCAAAACTATACTCCAAGCTCCTGACACCTGCTTTTCTTCATTCCTGACTATTAGTTGTGTATGCTGGTTGTTCCTGTGCAGTAGAATAGTGCCTGCGGTATATCAGTTCTTACAGACAACTGTAGTGGTTTGCAAGAGTCTGTAACAAAAGGCAGACTTGAAGTCTTCCAGTTTCCCTCAATACCTTTCTTCTAGTTTCCTCAGCATAAGACCCTCAGATAAACTAAACACTTAACCTGGGGTCAATAAGCTAGTTTGAATTATCTTTTCACCGCGTCACTTGGAAATATTCCACTTGCCTTGATGTGCCCCAAGCAAAACAAATAGTACAATCAAAATTTGTGTGTCTTCCCTGTATCCCTTCTGGTAAGTTTATGATGCTGACACATCATTTCTTCCCAAGGACTGAGAATAATTAGCTTTAAGTTTAATGCCCAAATCCTAAGCTTTTTCTGCCTGATTCCATACCTCTCAGTGTGTCTCCAGTTCTTAAAATTAGTGGATGCCTAGTTCTAGTTGGCAGACTGTTGTGATTTGGGGCTCTTAAACAGTTCTACTCACTCACTCCCCCCTCTGAGTGGGGGGAGTGAGTGAGCAGAACTGTTTAAGAGCCCCAAACCACAACACAGTCTTCAAGGCCTACTGCAGGAAAACATTAAAACAATGAGAAGTCTGTTTAATGACTATGTTAATGGTTTCTCCAGTTCCAGCTTCTAGTATCTGACCAAATTCTAGCTCCTGGTGCCCTGAATGGTACTGCAGTATCAGTCCCATGGACTGATCAATCATCTCCAAGTTGATGCATTGATGGGCATAATCTGTAGTTCTGATGTAGAAAAAATGTATGGAAGAGAAAAATACTTTTTTTCTTTTTCTCTTTTACAATGGCAGTTTACTGAACCCGTAAAAAGTCAGAACATGTCAACCTGGCAAAGTATGTTTGCCTTTGTTGTCTGTATGGGCTTTATTACCCAATCAACTGCGCAAGCAGAGAAGGTAGAGGTGACCTGCAGTTAGTGATTTCCAAATAGCCTTTACTCATGGCCAAGGCCACCAACAAACACACGTTTAGTTTTATTAACTTTCTTAGAATAGTAGCATGTGCAAGCTCAGATAGTGCTGCTCTCTATGCACAAACGTAATAACTGAGTAATTGTTAAATGCTGCTACAATTATGAGATATATTTATTATGTAGAAAACGTTTTGTTAATAAACTTGTCTACTCTTAGGTGAATAAACCAGTCTCTGCAGAGTAACAATGGGATAGTCAATAATATGGATTTTTTAATATATTCAAACCATTTTGTGTAGTAGAAGTAGCATTGTTATAGAGAGCTTGTCTACAGTTACAAGTGTATTTTAATTCCTGCGAGACAGGATAAAAAATCTTTAACTGTGCTATCAGATAGGGAAAACTTCTTTGCATTAGGGTTTTACAGATGAAATCAAGCAGGGATTGCCAAAGCTGCTGGTCTGATGAAATGAGACTAATCTTCAAGAATGAACTACATTATTGTTTGTTCAATCCATGTAGATTTTGCCAGTAACCTGTGCTTTTTAACAAAAGGAAAGCATTAGGCTTTAAAGAAAAGCTTGAGTATATTTCATAATTGAAGACCAGACTTGAAAGTTAAGCAATTGATATGCAGCTGCTAATATCAGTAGAGTCCAGTTTTCCTTTCTGGCTTGCCCCTACATAAAGCAGCTAATTGCAAACACTATGCAAGTTGGTCACAGCAAATCATTAGAGATAGACTTTTTTCTTTATCGTGGCATTCTGAGGGGGAACAGATTGTAATCGCTAGGACTGTAATCTCTGCCAGGTATTTCTTCTCAAATAGCTTCAACCAATGTGACCATCTGTCGTGGTTTGAGACCCCTCAAACAGTTCTGCTCACTCCCCCCTCTTTCTTCCCCAGTCCCAGGGAAATGGGAAGGAGAATCAAAAGAATG
>JASSUY010049351.1:36000-49434 GCA_032466535.1 Forpus xanthops
TCCATGTCCTTTTTATGTTGAGGACACCAGAACTGCGCACAATATTCCAAGTGAGGTCTCACAAGAGCAGAGTAGAGAGGCAGGATCACCTCTCTCATTCTGCTGGTCACACTCCTTTTGATGCAGCCCAGGATACGGTTGGCTTTCTGGGCTGCAAGAGTACACTGCTGGCTCATGTTCATTCTCTCATCAACCAACACCCCCCAAGTCATTCTCCTCAGGGCTGCTCTGAATCTCCTCTCTGCCCAACCTGTAGCTGTGGCTGGGATTGCTCCAACTCAGGTGTAGGACAATACCAAATCCTTTCCCAGATACCTTGGCTCTTAGGTTTGCAGACACTTTAAGAGAACAAAGGACAAGAAAAGGGCTGGTTGTTTCGCTGTTCTTCACTCCAAGGCAGCCATCTAGATGAAATCAAACTGATTTTATCTTTGACAGACTGGAAGATAGCTGAAAGGCTTTGGCAACATAATAGGAGATGACAGAGACTGAATGGCCAGTTTGTAAAGGAAACATTAATATTAAAAATAACCATTGACACAAGTACTCGTACTGTGAGAAGGACGGCGTCTTCAGAACTCTGTTGTTTACAGTTATTTCCATCTTCTCTGTGCAGGTGCTGGCATTCCTCTGATCCTACAGCTTTTTTTTTTTGACCTGTAGTCAACAGTGGGGATGCTTCCTTCAAGAGACTGCCACTGCAGATCAAAAGGGGAGACAGAGGACAACGTTTCCAGTAGTTGTAAACCATCAGCAAACTCCCTCAGATGGTGATTTCACTGGCTATTGTGGCTACTTTGGGACTGAAGAAGTCTCCATAAGAGGGAAAATTGAGGAGTGGGATTAACAATGCCAGCTGGAAAATGTGGGCAGAGAGAAGTTACATCACAGCTTTCCTTAGGGAATTTTCCTCACGGAATTTTCCTCACGGAATTTTCCTCAGGGAATTTTCCTCTTGTTTCATGATCCTCTATCACTTTTCCCTTTGATCTATCTATGAATACAGGGATCATTCTCTGAGCACATCCATGGTGGATCACTCCTAGCCTGTTGCCTACATATCGTAAATTTTGCCTGGAACAGCTGTACATAAATGTGTCTTTTAATGTAGACATAAGCTTCACTGGACTGTGCAAAATGTGAAGAGCTAGATGAAGTGTGGGGCACACAGCTATGCAACTGAGCCACATTTTTTTAATTCCAAGGGAAAACACATGTCCTTCTACTGCTAGAATAACTTGAATGTTGTATTTTCCCCAACCTGGAATTTTCCCAATGTGTTTCTTTTTACATTATATCATTTATTGCAGGATACGAGTGAAGAATTGAAGAGTGAGTTACTCTCTATATTGCAACAGAAAGTTGCCACTTCTAGCAGACACCCATATCCCATCCAAAGTCATATCCTTTTCTGTGATGTATTCCTCTTCATGATCATATTTCTAAGACACCAAAGTTTTTTTCCTTTTTGTTTTGGTTTTTTTTTTTTTTTTTTTTGCTAAAGGGAACTATGGCAGTGAACAATGTCCTCACTTTACAGAAGGAAGCAAAAATAAGGCATGGTGTTGTAATAGATAAAATATGAAAGTATGTAAGCAACTTCAAAGTGCTGCTCAACTGTCCAGATTAGATTAAAAAATGATGAATATGAGACAACATAAACAAGCTGCCCAAAGCACAGCCCACTACCTTTACATGTGAATTGGCCTTCTGGCCTGAGAAAATAGAATTGCAACTGAATGCAGATGACTAATTGAAAAGCTGTGTTAACTCTTAACAAGTAATTCTAATTTTCCACTACCAGAATTGCTGTAATATTGCATTTTACATATTTCTATTTGCTTTTATATTATTTTTAACTTAAATAGGAAAAGACAAGAAATTTACCTCATATGGCTTTACTTTGCAGATGAAAAGACTTAAACCACAAGCAGAAAGACAAAAATGAAAAAAAAGAAATACACAAAAAGAACATGGTAACATAGGAAGAAGAGCCTGATGAATAAGGGATGACAGGTAGGTGTTGCAGAGAACAGGTGCTGAGGAAGATAAAGGAAATCAAGGTAAAAGACAGAAGCACTGAAATGGCTGGAAAGTTTAAAAAGGGTAACAAATTCCTGCTTTTCTTAACAAACTGACAAACATCAGTGTTCCAGTAGCCATATGGCTCCAGACTGATCTCATAAGTTAAACAGGTTTGGTGTGGTCAGAAATGTTAATGGCAGCCTTCCAAAACCCACTCCTGAGCTACAGAAAGCATTTGACTTGCTGAGTCAGTGTGGAGACAGCTCTCCAGAAGAGCGAGGGCACTCTGCCAACACCAAAACATGCCTTTGGATGAGCTGCCTTTTGATAGCTCATGGCAATGTAAATTCCCACAACAGTCTCCTCCAGAATTTTTGAGCTGGTCCAAAGACTTCCAGTGGTGACAGATGTAAAAGGGAAATTCTAATTATAACTGCAGTGGTAATTTGTGAACGAAGGAGTGACATGGCATGGAGACTCAACTGCAAGAAGAGGTTAAACTGGCTGGATGCAGGAATGCCAGAGACAGAACAGAATCCTTGCAAGGGAGTTAAGTTTCCCTCAGTGATAAGAAACAGCCTCAGGATTGTATTGTAGCCTTACTGGAATGGGAGCACCCAAGCACCCAAGCCCAGGGGTCACCTTTGGGCAGCAGATCTGGGTTGTGGAATGGACTGATAGCCAGGCTGAGGTGCCCCATGCCACCACTCTTGGGATTGGTGCTGGTGCAAGTGTAAATAAGGAACCTGCTTGAGACACATCTTTGCAGATTCCATGTACAACTGCATACTGCAGTAAGATTCTACCCAATGCATTGTTCATTCATTTTTTTCATGTATATTTGAGCTCAATATGTGCATGGTACCATAAAAATTTTCCAGTAGATGCCACTGGTGAGCTCTGCTGAAGTGGTTGACATTGCTATCGGCCCCAGCTCTTCTCTTTTGGCAGACGTTACCTCTCTGGCAGTTAGAGCAGCGTGAAAGGAATGCCCACCTCTGTCCCACCACCTCAGCCCTGAAGCCAGTGTCTACTCATGTTTACCCTTAGTGGCGTTTTAAGACCAAGTGCCAGGCTGCACTGAGGCATCAGAGCTCATGTTTCCTCATGTTCCCCATCTTGCGCTTGGATCAAGAACTCATGCCCTGTGTTTGCGAAGTGTGGAGGAGAGATGGCTGGGGTGTCCTCCCCAGGCCTACCAGCAGACACCATGTTTTCTTGAGTGATCTCAGTGGAGCTTCTTGGGCACTGATGTTCAAGCCCATCTAAATTCCAGCTGCATTTTCACATTCAGATGACGACAGCGTATGACTATGACGCAGTTAAAGCAGAACACAGAAATATGCTCAGACAGGCTATTTTATTTACACATTTTGAGGGCAGAGGAAATCTGTCTGTAGTCTTCTAGCCTGGCTTCATGCTTCATCTACACCACAGAATGTCACTTAAATCAGATACCATAACCTTGGCTTGAACCACGCTGTATCTAACATGAATGAATAAAATGTTGATTTAGAGACAATGGGAGAAAGGAAAAAGCATTTAATCCCTGGGGAAACAGTTAAACAGTAAAAAATACTGTTACTATGCCTACCTGGTCTTTACCACATAAAAAAAATTCAGATTTTTCAATACAGAAATGTGTATATCAAAGATGGGGAAAAAAAGCTGTTTGGCTATTTAAATCCTTTCCAGTGAAATCCCAGTCATGGATTAGGCACAGGATTAGGCACAGGAAAAGCAGAGTCACCCCTCCCACCTGCCTGCTCAAATCCACCCCTTTGTTGCCCCTCTTTCTTGTCTCCCCTCTCCTGGACTGACCCAGGGCTGTGCATGAAGGAGCCTGTTGTCTACAAGACCTCTGCTTCATCTGCTGTAATGGTTGAAAGGTGTCTAATGAATGAGGGGAGAGGAACATCTTTGTGCACACGCCCTGGATGGGAAGGCTGCAAGGCAGATACTGTTCCCACCTCTGCTGCAGAGCCCTCCTGCAGTGGCAAACAAGTCCTCTCGCCAGGTTCTCCACAAGGGTCCCCTCTGTTTTCCTCATTTTCCAGTTGCCCCACGGAGGCCATAGAGTCTAATTTGCAGAAGTGTTGGGCGTAGGCAACCAAAAGTGAAATCAGAAAGGCGATGATTTGCCAAAAAAAATCTTCTGTTTTCTCACAAACATGAGACACAAGTTTGTAGAACTGAGAACTCAGAATAACGTATTATGAGCATATTCAACTTAAGTGCCTGAATTCCCTGTCTGTATCCTAGGAATCATGATACAAAATAAATGAGTGATTGTTTGCACAGCACTCAGCCACCAGAGTGTTACTTAGAAAAGATGGTGACAACATTAGTATTTCCATCTTTAGAGCAGTGTTTGAATAGCAGACAGGAAATAGGGCATGATTGCCAACTGAACAGGGGAAAATATAGACTCAGTGAGCACCATCCACCCTGTGGGCTGAGGAGGGGACAATGAAAGTAATACGTTACATTGCCTTTAAAAGAGAGGGTCAAACCTATATGAACTGGAAGTTGGAAACAAAGTGACCCAGGCAATTCTAATTCCAGCAGTTTCTCGCGTTAAGTGCCTTATTGGAGCAAAGCTCCTGTACTGTAATTGAGTATGTGTAATGGGGGGTTATGCTGAAATTCTTGTTTCTATAGGCAAACTCAAAAAAAAACTTATTTGGGAAGCCCAGAGGTTTATTGACACAGTTCAGTGCAATGCAGCACAGTTACTTAAGTCATTTTGGGGCGGGTTTGTTCTAGAAATGCAAACAGTAGGTCTACATCAAGACACTCCTTGTACCTGGGTTACAGCATGACCTGTTAACTCCCTCATAACTACTCCAGGTGCAGAACTGCTTTAATACAAATATTCAATTTCCAGTACTGACAGAGTGCTATCTCGCACAGTTTGTACATGTTTTGAGTGACCATTGATAATGTCTTATTGTTGAATGGGTGGAGAGCTTCCTAACAAACAAAATTACAACTTGTTTCCAGCTTCAAAGGAGAAATGTGCATTTTTGAGTAACAACAATGTATTATTTTATGATTTTTGCAACAGCTGAGACTGATATCTATCAGTAGGTGGTTTCTATTACTGTTTGAAAGTTGGCGCAAGACTAGTAAAAAACCCACAAACAGTATATTGACAATGGAAAAATACTACACTATCAACCATGGGTGTTCTAATTTCAACATCAAAACCTGGTAACTTGGCCATTTGTTCCACTTCTTAAACAATATATAATCTTTCTGCAAATACCTTAGACACTAATCAAGAGCCACTTGTTCAGACAATTCACTTCTAACTCCTTGGAGATCCCCATTCTTGGTGGAGTTCTTAGAAAGATACAGCCAGGCCCTTCCAATGCTCCTCCAAACTCTGAGGTATTTCCCTTGACCCTGAGTCCTCAGTTCACATCACAGAGTGACTGAGGCGTGTGCCACCCCCTTCCAAGCTTCAGTTTCCTTGATTCTCTAGGGTCGATAAAGGGCTGCACCATATTGACCTCACTGCAGGACGAGGAGTTACTGAGCACAGAGTTTCAAACCTTTGCCCGCACTTATGTTAAAATCACTGTTGGCCATACAGAAAATTTAGCACTTCAAATGCAGTAGCCATATGTCATTATTAAACCAGAGAAGGCACATAACACAGGATTTCTGTGAACTCATAACCTCAGCCCAAAATTGCCTGTCATATAAGAGTTAGTGATCCGTAATTGCACGACTCAGTAGCCAATGGTTCGGGTGCTGGCATGTAGGAAGGTGTCAGGCTTAGCTGATGGTTGGATATAGAAACAGGAGCCATCTGAGCAGCTAGATAGAGGCTGTTCCTTTGGTATTCAGCACTGGTGTTGGCTGCTACCCCAACCCTCTGCACCCCTGCAGTGGTCACTAAATATGCTGGCAACTGGAGAGAATCAAGAGACAAGGACTGGAACATATAAATTCCAAGAAAATCTCTGTTTATCTTAACCAAGTGTCATGGGTTCAGCAGCAGCAGTCATTTTTCTTTAAGTAGTAGCTGCTGAGCACTGTGTTTTGGATTATGACTGTGCAGGCAGCTCAAATGGTGAAACAGCTTCTTAGCGGCAGTAGGAACAGAATTACCCTTCCCACTCTTTTCCTGTGTCTTCCTTCTTTCTTCTGTTTCAGCCACATCCTCCCTTCCCTTGCTCTGGGTGGTGCTGGTGCTTGCAAGATCCTCTTGTTTCTGGTTTGGCTCTCTAACCCAGCAGACAAACATTCATGTTTTTTTTTGTGGATTTGATTTCTGCTGGAGCAGTGAGTTAAGCTGCACCACACAAGAACCTGACAACTGCTGGAACTGGCTGAAGACAGGAGAGACTAGAGGCGGGAGCAGACCCCAAGTCTGTGCTTATCAGTGCTGGCAAACTGACAAAAGTCCTTCACAGAACACTGGTTTCTTAGCTGAAGAGAAGTGTCAGGGCACTCAAGACATTTAATTACCTATATTATGGACTAGATTTGATAACAGGCAAAGAAGCAAGCAAAGAATCCTAGTGAAGAAGGAATTTAAAGACTAAAAATTGAAGCTAGAGAAGTTCATACTATAAATAAAGCAAATGGCAAATGGAATAATTATGGTAATTGAGTACAAAAGCCTCTTTCCAAGACCGTTCTGGGATTTTCCTGTCACTGGCATATTTACATCATGGTTTCTCTGGGGGAGCTTCTCCAGGAGATGTGCTCAGCTTCACAGGCGTTCCAGGGGCAGAAGGCCCTCAGAGGCACTGGATCATGGGCCAGTTGACATAGTCACTTCAGCTCTGGTGTGTCGCAACTCACTGATACCTGGCCAGCAAACACGGGAAGCAAAGCTGATACATGGCAGTTCATAGAATCATAAAACACAGAATGGCTTTGGTTGGAAGAGACCTTAACGCTCATCTAGTTCCATCTCCTCTGCCACAGGCAGGGACACCTTCCACTACACCAGGTTGCTCAAAGCCCCATCCAACCTGCCCAGCGGGGCAGCCACAACTTAGGAAAGCATGCTTTATTACAGGAGAGGGAAGGGGTGATAAAGAGACTGTAAAATTAATTAAAAAATATACTTTTCTTTTATGAAGATAACAGCTGTGAACCCGTAAAGGCAAATGAGTGCCGTTGAGTGTAAAAGTGCAGAACGCCCGTGGGGTGCCATCGGGTAAATAAAACAAGCAGCCAGAACGCACCGTTGACAGCCGTGGGCCACATCGCAGTTTCGAAGACAGCTGATCCTACACCCCCCGACTTTCCAGACCTCGACCCCTCCACCCCACAACCTCCAACCCTTCCCCTCCCGGCCGGCCCCTTCCCACCCCGTCCTCCGGAGCATGCGCGGGGCTGAGCCGGTTCCGCTGCCACCCCCGCTCCCCTCATAGCGGCGCTGCCGGCGCTTGAGGGAGGCTTTGCTGCAAGTCTCTGCTCTGAGGGTGCCGACGAACAGCCATCGCTGCCTCGGCCGGAGGTAAAGGAATGGCCGGGGCCTACTGTGAGGGTTTCCTCCCCCGCGGCCCATTGTGTGTATGCCCAGGGCCGCGGCCCGTCCTCAGTGTTGGGAGGGGAAGGGGCTCGGGGGGAGGTCTGTGAACACGGCGTCCGGGCATGGCGGAGCGGGGAGGTGAGGGAGGGTGAGTCCGTGCCACGCCGTGTTCTTGCGGGGGCAACGTTGTCCCCGCTCCCACCGGGAGCCATGTCGTGCTCCTGCGGGAAGACCGCTCCCCGGAGCCGGTCGGGAGAAAATTGGGGGTGGAGGGGGTACGGTGCCGAGTGAGGGGCACTGCCTCCCGAGGGTTTCCTCCGTCGGCGGCCAGAGAGAATAGCCGAAGTAACCGCTTGTGTGCCTGTGTCCGCATTTCCCCGCCGTCTTGGTGGTGAGCTTCGGGGTGTTTTCTGTTCTGTGTCGGTCAGACGCTGCGGTCATTGCGTCAGGGCTGTACTTCTCGGCCGGTTTCCGTAAGGAGTCTCGGACGTCTGTAACAACTTCTGTCTCTAAAAATGCGGGTTAAGTGTTGCTAAATGATACGATGTGCCTTTTAAGGCAAGCGAGCCCTGCTTCGGGTCTGAAATGGAGGCAGCAGATTTTGGAGCTGAGTGTGTAATGAGAGCAGTTGCTCAGAGGCTAATTAGGTGTGTTTCAGAAGGGAAACGCTGAGGTGTTGGTCGAGAATTGGTCTTGCAAAACAGTTCAGTTCCTGATATCTCAGTGTGACCTCCAGGTTGTTTTGTTCTAGATCTTCCCTAAAAATGAATCTTGGGGGTCACGAGCTTATAAAGTTAAGTGTAGAGCTGGGTTGGCTTGCTGTAATCTTCCTGTGCGCACCGGCAGAAATTACTTGTGGATGCCATTGTTTGGTTTGGGTTTTTTTTTTAATTCCCTTTCCTAGTACTGGCTGCTGGTACTTTGGGAGACAGTAATCACTGTGGGCTGGCCAGAGTTGGGGTTCAGTTGGACCCTCTGCTGGGTTCAGCTCCATGTTTTCCAACCTGGAAAGCCTGTTTGGAAGCCCGTCTCCACCCAGCCACGCCACTGAGGGCAGTTTGGGATTACTCCTACCCGTAAGACTTCCTGCTGGCAGCTTCAGGGTGTCACGAGTGCTGCCTTTCCATGGGTCTCTGATCGGCAGCACGGCACTTCCCTTTAGCAAACAGGATCTGCTTAGTGGGACGTGCTGATGGGCACTGGCAATCAGACTTTTCAGCCAAGGGCACTGATTGATGGGAAGAGGTCTTTACTACTGGATTGTGCGGGTCACCAGCTGAGTTATGGCTCTCCCTCCTGCCCCATGCACTTCCTCTGGCTTTCACTTTTGCTTTCCTAAACTTTTGTGTTCCTCACAAGAAGTGGAGATATGGAAATGATCAAGGAAAACGGTTTTGATGTCAGTGTTGATTTTGAAAAGAAAGCTTATAGTAACTCATGTTTTGTGGTAGCCACTGCCAAGTTTCTAAAGCCATTAGTGCCTGCTGGAGCTCTTGTTTATACTGTGAATAGTGCTGCACAGAAGTCATGGACAATTTCTTCCTGCAATTACTGGAGATCCCTGGTAGTGGCGGTTGTTATTTCAAACTAAATACTGTTTTTTTGTGGATCTTGCATTACCTAATGAGTGGTATTTGTGTTACAACTGCCTGTGCAGAAATTAAAAATACCATATGCAAAAGTTATGAGCTCACTGGATGCAGTTACAGTGGTGACAGTTGTTCTGGCTATTTAGTTGGCAAAACCAAAACCAGTGATGAGGTTAAGATGAGGATCTAGCCTAGCAGCTCCTTAATAGCTTGGTAGCAAGCTGAGGAAGGTGATTATCGCTCTCTTCTGTTCTTCATGAGCCCCCACCTGGAGTACTCCATTCAGCTCTGGGATCCCCAACATCAGAAGGACATGGAGCTCTTAGAGTGAGTCCAGAGCAGGGCACAAAGGTGACTGGAGGGCTAGTGAATCTCTTCCCTGAAGACTGGCTGAGAGGGCTGGGGTTGTTCAGCCTGGAGAAGGCTATGGGGAGACCTTATTGCAGTCAGCCTTTACTTAAAGGGGGTCTACAAGAAATCTGGAGAGGGACTTTTTACAAGGGCATGTAATGACAGGACTGACAGAGAGTAGATTCTTCACTGTGAGGGTGGTGAGGCACTGGCACATGTTGCCCAGAGAAGCTGTGGCTGCCCCATGCCTGGCAATGCTCAAGGTCTGATTAGATGGGGCTTTGAGCAACCTGGTCTAGTGGAAGGTGTTCCTGCCCATGACTGGCACTAGATGATCTTTAAGGTCCCTCCCAACCCAAACTGTTCTATGATTCTATGACAAACACTTGTGTTTGTGAGCTCTCAGCTGGTGAGGAGAGCTGGCTAGGAAGGTTGTAAGGTGGCAAAATAAGCTGTTGGAATGTCGTCTTTTGTAATCTGAGAACTAATGTTTGTTTAGCATTGCTAGTACTTTTCTACAGAAAGCACTGTGTACCTCTTTGTACACTAGAGGAAAGTTGAGGTTTCCCATTTGTGACAAATGTAGTCGTGTGGGGGGTGGGACTGGTCTGTGGAGGAGAACTAAAGCTGGCTGAATTGGAAACGTGCTGGGGTTTGTGGTGAGGAAGTTGGTCACTGGGGTGAGAGACCCGGCAGACCCTACACTGTGCTACATGGTCGTGCCTGTGTCTGAGATCACCATTTGCAAACTGCTGCTCCTCTGCTCTTCATCACCATACAACAAGGTGACTTCTTTGGGAGTGCACAGTCCTTGGGCCTGTCCTCTTTGTGTGCCTGCAGGAAACAGAACCTTAAACTAGTTTTACACGTGTATGTTTAACTCATGAAGCATCCAGACTTCAAGTATGCTTGTTTTAGTTGTGACAGTTACTAAAAAATGTCAGTGGTAATTAAGTGTTACAACATAACTGGCCACGCACTCACAGTTTAGATATCTATCACATCTAGGGCATGCTTTTTTTAAGTTTTAGTTGTAGTTTGGCATGATACTGAAGCTGTTAGGCACTCTGCTGAACAAGTAGAAAAGCTGTTGATGAGCTTAGTGTAATACGAAGAGATGTCTTTTGTCTTACTGCAGTATTACATTAGACATGAGTGTGTATTTTTTTTTTCTTTCAATCAAGTTAATGTTTGCACTTAGTGAATCGTTAGTAGAAGCATTTACACAGTGGTCACTTCTGGAGGGTGTGCTGAATTGATGTGTGAATAAGGACCTTTTGTTTGGATGGAAAAATGAATCCCTGAGCTGAAAGCTTTTAATAGAACTGTCTCATTAACTGTGTTCTCAGTGCTTTCTATAACTTGTGAATCTGTATCAAATTTTGTTGTCTAGTGTTTAGACTGTTTCTGTCTTCCCTCACCCTAGTCCCCCATCCTCATTAAAATGTTCCCATATGTTGACGTGAAATGCTTTACTACGGTTTTGAGAAGTTCAGCTGACCTCAGTGAGACTGTGCTTGAAGGAGCAGTGTAAAACTGTGATTTCCTGAAGCCTCAGATACCTGGCCCTAGCAGAGCTGGATGTTGGCATGGGGCCTTAGAGGATCATGTGAAGTGGGTTACTTGTCTTTTTGCACCCTGCATCCCTTCTCCACCCCCTCTCCCCCCTTGACTTTTTTTTGTTGGATTATTTTGTGATAAGTTGTCACAGGGCTTTCCCAATGTCACATGAGAGCCAGCTGGAAGCATTATGTGTTTTGTAACTTGCCACTGACTGAATCTTGCTGGTTTATGGTCTCCTGCTACAATTTATGTATTGCACATAGACATGGGAAGCCAGTTCTCTTTACTGGTTTCTTACTGGATATCATGGTTTGGCCCCAACTGGCGACTAAGCTCACTCATCATTCCACCCATATCCCTCCCCCCCTCCAACGTGGGATGGGGGAGGGAATGGGAAAAGTGAGAAAACTCATGGATTGAGATAAAGACAGTTTAATGGGACGGAAAAGGAAGAAGATAATAAAAGAATTAAAATATACAAAATGAGAGGTGAACAGTGCAGTTGCTCACCACTTGTCAACTGATGCCCTGCCAATTTCTAAGCAGTACCCCTGTCTGGTTGTTTTCCCAGTTTATATACTGAGCATGATATTGTATAGAATATCCCTTTGGCCAGTTCAGATCAGCTGTGCTTTCTCACAACTTCCTGTGCCCTTCCAGCCTTCTTGCTGACAGGGCATGTGATGCTAAAAATCCTTTACTTAATGTAAACACTACTTAAGAGTTAAAAAAGTCAGTGTGAGATCAACATTATTCTCATACTGACTTCAAAACACAGCACTGTACCAGCTATTAGGAAGAAAATTAACTGTATCTGAGTTGAAACCAGTACACTGGAGTATCAGAACTGATGAAAATGTTTAGATGCTTTGGATAACAGTGATAGCATCTGCAGTTATATAAAAATAGTGAGACAAGGAGTAGGAGGAGGGTGATCAGATTTTTCCTCTCAACCCTCATCATCACTGTATCATGGCTTCTTAAAGTCTGTCCTTGCAATACATGATGTCAGATGGTTTTCTCTGTGTAGACTTTCTCATCACTGAGACCTATGACAACACTAAGTATAGTAAACAAAGCCTACTAAGCAGAGTTTGTTATTGATAATAGATTAAATGGGTAGTTTTAATGGAATTTATCTGCAGTGCCAGGGATCTGTAGTGCGAAGACTTGCTGGTCACAAATCACTTGTTCATCACTGTCTGCTTTTTCTTTCTTCTGAAGTTGTAATGCTCAGTAAATACCTCTGAGAGCTAACCCTGTTATTTGCTTCCTCTTTTTTTGTTTCGGCCTTCCTGCTACCCAGTGAGACTGCATCAAAATGTCTCTCTATCCTTCCCTGGAAGATCTAAAGGTGGACAAAGTTATTCAGGTATGATGGACTTTAATAAGATGAGTTTTGATGACCATGATATAACTGATGATACTTAATCCAGGGAAGGGGAGATTTATTGCAGGTGAGAGTTTTTTACCATCACACTGTAAAAGGGAAAAGACGAACTGTTTACTTTATAGCTTGATATAATATGATTAATGCTTAATTTACTACTGTTTGGTGTATTTATTTTGTTTTGTGTATTCATTTATAGTCATCTGCTTTTAATGTGTTGATATGTTTGGGTGGGGTTGTTTTTTTTTTTTAAAGTATAAATACTTGGTCTTAAGTAGACATAGTCTCTTCTTGCACTTCAGCTCTGATGTGATAAATTTGTGTTGATGGAATTAATAAACCTACTGTGTCTTACTTCTTGTGTCCAAACCTGTGGCAGAAAGTCTTCATAGTCAGTTGAGCATAAGGAGCAGTGACTCTCTTGGCATAATCTGGAATCAGCCTTGTCCTCTGGCTATTGCATGGTAGTGTCCAGTTCTTGCAATACTTCCAGGATTATTGTGTCTATATGAAACACTTTAAGAATATTGGTAGCTTTATTAGAATGAGGATGGGAACATCTGTGGAACAGAATAATGAAAAGCATCTTAATCAATAAAAGCTCCATATGAAATTCCACAAGAATGTATTTTATGAGGAGTTTGCTTTCTTCAGCATTGTACTTAACTTCCATTTTTCTTTCCTAAACTTAAACTGGATTCCCTCTCAGTTTAAACAACAGCAGGGAGTTATACTGGATTTTAAGGTAGCCGCTACTTCTGTCCTTGTCCTTCTCACTGAGAAGCAATCAAGCAAGCTGCATAGAAGAGCTTACCAACTCTCCTGTGCTGTCCCAAAGTGGATTGCCTCAGTCTGGCCTGTGTTTCTATGTGTGGGGTGGGACTTTTGAAGTTGTGCTGTGTTGGCGTTTCTCCTTGTTGTATCTGCCCACATCTTTTTTATCTTATAGAAGTCCTTTAACTACAGTTGGGTAATGCTGGGGGGGGGGGGGGGGCAAAGTAGCCTGGAGCCACAAAAGT
>JASSUY010049368.1:0-12689 GCA_032466535.1 Forpus xanthops
TCCCTTTCCTTTTTCCTTTTCCTTTTCCTTTTCCTTTCCTTTTTCCTTTCCTTTGTCCTTTTTCCTTTTCCTTTTCCTTTCCCTTTCCTTTCCTTTCCTTTCCTTTCCTTTCCTTTCCTTTCCTTTCCCTTTCCCTTTCCCTTCCTCTTCCCCTTTCCCTTCCCCTTCCCCTTCCTCTTGCCAAGAGTTCTTCCCAGCCACGCTCCACTACAATCCCACTGCTCATCCAGGCAGCTCCCTCCAGCTGGCTGTTCTGTCTGCCAGGTACGCTGAGCAAATGGTGCTGTGGGAAGTTCTGGAGCCTCTGGCTTTCCCCCAGTCTTCCTTGTGTCCCTATAGCTGCAGGGCTCGAGGTCATTTCATGCCTGGACTTTACCAGGAGTCACAAGCATTGAGGAGCTTCTCCCACTCTTAAAGGCTGGGAGGCCTCAGAGCTGCTGCAGAGGTTGGAAGGGGAAGGCTGAGCCTTCAAATCCAGGAGGATCACACCAGGAAACTGATCTAGGATTGGATGTTCTCAGACACGGATTTTATTCTCCCTTCTCCCTGGGTACAGAGCAGCTGAGCGATCCAAGGGGTCCTTGCAGGGTGTTCAGCCCTTTTTGAACCCCTTTGGCCTGACAAAAGCCCCCTGCCTTGAAAATTAACCTCATGCTACATGTAAAAGCTGCACAAACAGCTCAGTCTTTGCTGCAGCTCAGAATGAGGGTGAGAGGAACCAAAATCAGGAGGCTTTGTGCCAAGCCTCTTACAGCTGAATGCATAGCGTATATGAGGGGTGCTGGGTTAGGGGAGCACTGTGGATGCCCTCAGGCAAACGTTGTTCAGCTAGCACTGCAGATAAATCCCATCAGGAGCACACAGAGAAAAATGTATGAAGAGAAGCAGTTCTTTTATTTTAGTGCACTTTTCCTGCAAAACATCACCTAAAATAACTTTGAGGTTAACCATAGGGAAGGAAAAACCCACATTACGCTTTATTGTGATTCTGCTACACAGCGCAAAGATGAGCTTTCTGTTCAAAATGTTCTCTAATGCAAGAATGAGGCCTAAAAAAGGCTTTTTGTTATTATTAGCCTGCGTATGTGTGTCAGTTCATCTAACAACTCATGAGAATACGTGTATTTCTATAATGCAGCATCATACATCCACCTCTCCCATTGAGTCCGGCGCAAGGAAGAATCCAACTGGAGATATTCCCTTTGCATTGTGAAGTGGGTTTCAAATGGCAGGGGAAATTATACTGACCTACCACTACCTCTATTCCCATTAAGTTCTGGAGGTATTATACACAGCAGGAAGAAAATCAGCTCTGTGCATCAGATTCTGTTTCAGATAATGTTAAGTGAGACACCAGTGTCTTGGGAGGGGGCTGAAGAGTGAGCAAATAAAAAATGAAAAGCCTTGGGGGGGGGGGAAAGAGAGAAAACCAAATCACACTGAAAACTCATTTCTGCAAATGCAATAGTGTGAAAACTTCCAGTAGCTGCTGTGCTGCTTTGGTTCTCAGGCAGCAAAAACTTGCACTCTGGCACTTTAAGCTGCAGCAAAGATGTCCTTGATGTGCTATTAAATTTTCACAAGGATGTGGTGTGTTTTGCTGATGCTGGGTCTGAACTTTCTATTGTGGCAATATTGGTCTTCTAAATGTCAGATTATACCTACGATTATCACCCAGAAATACCTTCAGTCTCTCTTTGGGGAGGACTGCAATTCCTCTTTGTGCTTCAGGTCTATGCAGCGTTTAAAGCCAGTTCTTGAGAATTTGGGCATCCTGGCAAGGTTCCCTCACTGTGACTTGCAGAAATCCTGTGTTTAGTGGAGGTAAATGCTGCTTTTTCACTCTCCTTCTAGCAGAAACACAATAGATTTTGATATGTGTAATAATGCTCTCTAGAAATACAAAGGACATGATTCAGCTGGCTAAACATAAGGATCCAGCATCATTTGAGACACTCCATGTTTGGACGACTTGAAGTGAGCCCAACCAGATTGTGTTCATTGCTTTGGGAGAGCTAATAAGCTGGAGAGGCAAACAATATTGTTGTCTTCTCCCCTACTCCCATGCTGAGTCATTTAGGTTTATAATATGTTATGTTTGCATAGCAAATGTGATCAAGTCACACAGATAGCTTGAGCACTTGCAAGTTATGCAGTCTAAGAATAAATATCCTATCCCCCAAGGGACTGTTTGTCTTCATAGACTCATAACATCTGAGGAGCACAACACAGTCACATGATTATCTATTATTTCTACAGTAGTCTTTTAATTCATACCAGTCATGACACCTCTGGTCCTAGGAATGTGCCCCTTCTCTGATAATTAAAGATAAAGATAGATTTCAATAGGACAAATAGCAAAATGAGCAGGGTACGTGACAAAGCAGTTCCTTTGTCATTCACTTCAGCAGAATCAATCAAAACACTTCAATATGCTAATAAACAGCAAAATTATTCATTGAGCTGGTTTGTTCCCCGTCATGTCAGAGTGTCAAAGGATGTGTTACCAGAGCTTCCACACAGATGTTCAGCAGTTTTTGCACATGTAAAGAAGTCTTCAGGGAGAACAGCACAGAAGCTCAGGCTCTGAGAAAGGCCATGTCAGATGTGGAAGAGTCCTGAATGTAACATACATTGAACATGCTCATATAGAATAATATATCCAAGTCTGTCTTATTTCCCTTCTTGCACTCTAAAACACACTCTTAGGAAGCTATTTTGAAAAGTTGTATGATGAAACTGAAGAAATATTCATCTACATGCAATAGCCTAATTCTCCTTGCATGTGAAGAACTACATGTTTAACAGCAGGCTGTAAAGTTCATTCTGTAAGTAAGTGTTCAGGTGACTGGCCAGAGGCCACAGAGCTGTTGCCTGCACTGTTGTATATTACTGTATATTAGGTGAAGAATGAGGTCAAGGTAAGGAACAACATTCAAGATTGTTCCCCTTCCACTAAATTAGAGAATGATACACACATCTGCTGATGTTCACCTTGCCACTAATGAGTTTAATAAAGGTTGGGTGAATTACATGTTGTAGAGCTGATGAAGACAAGTTCAAGCTGCTTTCACTCTAGTGCTGCTAGCTCTGAACAAGATGCTCTAAACCTCTGCGGTCATAGCTGCGATGCAGTCTTCAAAGTGCAATTAGCCTCTATGGTGAGGCTAACTCTGCTCATTGCATGCATTTTAAGAGCAGGACCGGAGTATCTTTGCCTCTCTTCCCTCCTTTCCTTCAAGAATACTCAAAGAGTGAGGCTTTAAAGGGATTTGTCTGGGTCTATGAGTTGGAAGGAGGTGTTAGAGCAGGGAACTAACATGATGCACTGGCTGAAATTCTATATAGTAATTTTTTGGTTAGTTCACTAGGACACATGAAGTTCTTGCAAGTGAGGTACTTATCAGTGTTATTTTGCCTGTAAAATGGTTTAATTACAGAAAGTCATTTAATTCCTACTTAATTATTAGTTCCGGGAATTTTACCAGGGTTAGACATGGAACTTGTAAGTGCCAAGCACTTTGTCTATCCTGCTCAGTCTAATAAAATCCATTTATGAATTCTATCTACAAAGCACTCCAATTATCACAAGTCCTGGTCTTCAAATGGGTCAGTTTCATTTCCAGCCCTCACCTAGTTTACAGAGCAAGAATCTAGTTCTGGCTCTGGAGTCCTTTGTGGCAGGCTGTCAAAGGTCATGTTTAGTGCAGATGACTCCAAAAGAGTCTCTAGAGACAAGGCATGTCAGAGTCTAATAAAACCAAGAAATATAGAGAATATGCCATAAAATCTATCTCATACAGCCTGCCTGTATAGCCTACAAGGTATTAGCTCCATGCTTGTGTCCTGACTACCATCACTGAGAGAGGCTGCACTTTCACAGACCTGTGCTGTGTCCCAATGGAAGAAGAGAACCACTTGATCATTCCATAAGGAAGTGATGTGAAAACCTCAATTCTCTGTGAACAAAAATCTATCCCAGTGTACATCATGAGAAGGAACACCTTTGCCTGTAAGCAATAAAGCGTCTGGAAGAGTAGTGGTAGAGAGACCTTATGGCTCAGATGAAATTTCAACCAACTTCAGGCAAGGAATTTGATGCACTTCAAGACACACCCTGGGAGGCTGCTGTAAACTGTACATTATGGTTGCTCTAAAGCTACAAAGCAGACTTGAGACCTTGGATCCCTGCGCTGATGCCCAAATTTAAAGTTATCAGTATCAAAGAGTTCAAAACCTGCTTATTGTTTAACTGGAAGGTTTCCTGTTAAGCATCCTCATGCTTTCTGAATTGAGCCTTTTCCATGCAGGTTTCATTTAGCCTCCATTATACCACTGGATTCTCTCACATCACTAGTCTTTAGGGAAGGGAATGCACATTTTTCAATTGCATATCAAGAAGGGTTTTCAAAAGTGACTTTTAGCCCCACAAATTTGTGGACCAGGCAATCTAATGGTTTTCTTCCCTATTTCTCCAAGTCAGGGAAAGGAAATTTCAGGAGATTAAACACTTGGTCTACAACATGAGGCTACTTATATAGGCAGTAAAAGGATTTCAATTCCACAGTTTCCTCACTATTACTAATGTGTTTAACTGCATCACAAACAGGACAATAATTTAAGCTGGCAGATTTAGAAAGAAAGAAACAAGTACAAAGAGACTTTGCTGCTGCTGGGGAAGGAATGCCCTTGGGTTAAGAAATAAAACATGTCATTGACAGATGTTCAGTACAGAGTACCAATAAGCAAAAAAGAGCAGGAGGTAGAGTGGGACAGGGAGTGAGTAACACTTACTGCTAAGGTAATTTATTGGAACAACTGAAATACAGGAAACTAGAAATTAGTTTTTAGGCCACGAAATCACACAAAAATAGCTTAGAAGCTCACTTGTGAGTCAGAAGGTGATGGAGGGAAGCAGGAACAAGGAAGTGCACCCCTGTCTCTGTACCACAATGTGGAGCATGAAGGACGTGGGGGATGCATAATGCAGGAGTGATGTTAAAAGGAAAATCCTTTCCAGATGAAGGACAAAGGATGCATGTTTCCCTGGGCTGTTCCTATGGGCAATTACACAACAGAGTGAGATTTGCTTTGTTTTGATCTATATACAATGACGTGTTTGAAACTATGAGGCATTCCCCAAATTGCAGACAGGAGACAGGAGAGGCTCTGCTATGGGATGTGGCAACTTGGAGGCTTGACATTTGTGCTCTTTGCTTTTTATTCCTGCTCTCTCTGGCAGAGTGAATATTGATCAGGTCATATACAGTGGCCAGCCCCAAGAGGGAGCACAGAAAGCTCAGCAGAACACCCTGCAGTCTGGTGGTTCACACACTCCGGTGGATGATGGATGTTGAAAGCCTTTCAGGGAGAAAGGTTTCCTACACTTTGTAGATAAAAGGACAGGAGCAGCATCAACATCCATTGCTCTGTCTGCCTGTTGAATGAAGGAGCTGCCTCTTCACTGTTAGAACAAAAAGCCATGAATATGAGTCATAAGGAGGTGAATCCCAGAAGGCAGCACTTAAATCCCAGAGGGGCAGAATCAATCACACTTATGTATTCAGAGGTCTGGCAACCACAGGGTACATCTTAGGCATTTTATGGAGTGCTAAGTGAATATCTGAATCTACAAATGCCACATGACACTAACAGTTTGGCAGCTCCTGGTACTTCTGCCAGGCTGAGTAATGCTCAGTATTCCTGATATTAACACCTGATAAAAAGAGGGGCCAGTAGTTCATTTGGTCCAGGATGGGCTTCTAGATAAGCAAAGATAAATTGCCCAGCTCAGTAGGTCATTTACAAACTGGAATAGCTCCCTACATGGCAGGGATGGACACACCAAATGCATGAGCAGAAAATGGAGTGCTGGGTCTGGGTCTGAGATGGGGCACAACAAACACGGTTTGTGGCCAAATAGAAGTGTAAGATGAGCTGTATTGCACACAGAGGAAGTCAAAGCTAATGCATTTCAGATTGTGCCTGTCAGGTTCTGATAGCTTTCAAATGATCTACCCTCATGCTCACCTTTGAGTAGGTCACAGGCTTTTGTGTAGTTCTGCTATTTCCATGCTCCCATCCTGAGCAAGTCCAAGAGCCGTTTGATCAAGACATGCCCCATTTCTGAGGTCCCAATAATACTTGCTCAGTAACACATTGCAATGGTCATTCCTGTAATGTGTTATGCATAAGGAATTAACAATGAACAGTCACTGACAAGTAGGGATATGTGCAGGGAGAAAGGGAAACAACAAAGAGAGGCCTGGAGAGCTCGAACACTACTACTTTTTACTTGACCAAAAGACCAAGATCCTTTAAATATTAACTATGGATCAGAAGAAAACCCTCAACAGATATGAAGAAAAACCTCTCTGCACTAGTTGAGACAGACCCATCAGAAAATTCCAGTTTCTCCATCCCTGTATAACTCCAGTGATTAAAAAATATCATTATGGACTCTTTCTCTGATCACAAATTAGAATCTGACACTGTCATCCTGGTAGAATGCAGAGTTGGACCGGGTGGGATTCTAGCTGGGAATAACTCAGCAGGAAATCAGGGGGCTCCAGGTTTGCTACTGGTGGCTACTTGAACTCAAGAGTTATTGAGGTTGTAAGGATCCCTGATAGACATCTACTCCAAACCCTAGCTCAAAGCATGGCCAGCTTCAAATATGATTAAGGCAGGGAGTTGTATTTCTTTTCACCTAGTACAGAGCCTCTTTATAACTGGTAACACAATGTATTGGAAACATCATTTAGCATTAGAGATGTAAACTGAGGATCCAGTTTGCTGGTGTCATTGAGGATACAGTAGCGCCTTTACCAGTGCTGTGTGTACTGTTCTCAAGGCCAGAAGCTGGATCTAGAGTTGGAAAGGATCCCAATAGGCTGTTCAGCCACAGCCCCAGTCCTGCAGGAGATCAACTAAGTGTAAGTACTTGTGATACGTATTTGTCTATCCCATTCAAGAAATGTATAGTAATAAAGATACAAATGCTCTGCTCAAGTCCATTCAGATGTTTAATTATCACTAACATTCTTTCACAAGGCTTGCTTAACAACTTCCCTAGTAATACCTTGCTGAAATTTAAGCCCCTATCATCTGATTCTATCTCCAGGGGACCTATAGAGCAGTTTATTGCCATCTTTATGACAGCCCATTTCATACTGGATGACTGCTTTTAGTTCTCTCCTCAGTCTTCTCAAGGTTAAAGGACTTAAATTCTTTCACCCCATGGGTGTATTGTCTGTAGCTCTGGCCATTTCTGCTGCTGCCCTATGGATTCTTGTTGCTCCACATCTTTTCTGAAATGCAGCTCCAAAAATGAGGCAAAGCATTCAACTGAACCTAATAGACAAATATGTATCATCATATACTTGGTGCTGAAATGTAGGGGTGAGGAGGATGGGATGTTGATTATACCATTCTTGATCACTATGCAAACACCTACAAATCCCCTGTTTTTTTCCTGGTATTGATACCTTACTAGCTGATCCCTACTGTTGGGAAATATGGTGCCTACATTTGGCTATCTAACCATTTTTGCTTATAGGTGAAGCTTTGCAATCATCTCCACTGAATCACTTCTTTTTGCTCATTTTATACTATCATTCCCCTGTTTTAAAAGCTTTTTGAATTATAAACCCGATGAACAGAGGGATTTAAAGCAAGATCTAAATTCTACAAAAGCAATATAAACAAAACTAAAAAGATGATTCATTATCAGAAAAATACTTGGTTTATTGTGCAATTATGAATGTCTGAACAATGAATGGCCCAGATTGGAGGAGTAAGATGAATTAAAGAGGTGACTATCAACCTGGTTAGCAGGGAATGGAAGGTGTTAATGGATATGGAGAATGCCAGGAGAACGTGAAGGTGAGAAGTGAAAGGACTAAACCATTTCAGTTCCAAAATTAAAAATCAGCCACAGCACAAGCCATAGTATCAGCAGCAGCATAACATGGTCATAGAACTCGACTAAAACCCAACATTTACACACTTTTTTAACCTCATCTGTGACCCACAGAGGCCCCAAGGGAAGATGTTGACTTCTCCCAGCTCATGTGTTACAAAAGCTCATTATATTTAAAGGAAAACCTCCCTGGGAAGCTTATTTAATTTAATATCACAGTTCAAGTGATTGGATGGGAAGATAAACAGAGATGGGGATTGCTGGCAGGCGAGAAGCACGTTCCAGCTTTCAAACTGCTGCAGAATTTACTCACTGTGAAGAAATGAAGTTCTTATAGGTGTCCTTCACATGCAGATCAGAGTCAATCATCAGCCTGAGCTGGCTTTGGGGCACAACTCAGAGTGAAAAAGAGAAGGGAAAAATATTCTGACAGAAAACCCGAGGAGACATGTCTTCACCTACCCAGTTCCCAACAGGACATTTGGGATAAATCAACTATTAACTAATCCCTGGACTCAGCTGGATGGGGACTAATGGATCAGTGTGAAGAGGCCAAGGCAATCCAGGAAGATTTCTTTTTGCTGCAGCCAATTCCATACTGAAAGGCAGTGTAAAGGCAGCAGCAACTCGTGGGGAGGATGGAGGCTGATTCTCAGGAGCCTGTAAGTATAGTTCTCTGCTTAACACACAAATTGGAAAATGGGATTGTAATATGATGCATGACACTTTTGAATAATTAGAAGTGAGAAATTCAGTGTGCACAGCAGATGAATCTGCCAAAAAATGAAAGAGGGGAAGAAAGAATTTCTTCAGTCAGTTTTTGATACCATGGATAAAATGGATGATGAAATGAACAACTGCAGAAAAATATGGTTAGCCAGAACATCGTCTCCAAAATGCCATAAATGCAGCAATGCCATGCCAAATTGTAGAGGGAAGCAAGTTGAGGGCACAGAGGTTAGAGGCAGAAAGATAAGCATTCTTTCTTTTAACTTACGGACAGTTACTAGTGAGAGGTTTACTACCAATAGTAGCAGTATCTGTGAAGTGCGGGGAGCAGTTAGCACTGGATTAGATTATCAATGTAGACAGGAAAAGATGAGGAAGAAAGAATCTAAAGATTATCAAACTATTTAGTCTTAATGGAGGAGGTGATGTGGCAAAACACACCAAAAAGTGTAAATATCATCTGGGGACTGGACCTTCAGAATTCAAAAACCAAGCAGAGAGGATCAAAAATTGCCTGGATTTACAGTGGATCGTAAAGACACACTTAATAACATGAGAGGGTCTTACAAAAATGGGTTGTAGTGCACTTCAAAGATGTCTCTAAAGACCCAGCTGATGGGATGCTGCTGTAGAGCTGTTCCAATCAGGCAGGGGAAGTTTCCTAGGAAAGCAAAACCAGGATATGATTGAAATTTATTTTAAATCCCAGAGACACAGCCTACTATGACTACTGCAGAATGGCAGAAATAAGAGCTGATTTCCTTCCATTCCCTGAATCATAGAATCATAGAATCGTTTAGGTTGGAAAGGACCTTTAAGATCATCAAGTCCAACCATTACCCCAGCACTGCCACCACTGACACGTCACTGAGGGCCTCATCTACCTGATTTTTGAACACTTGCAGGGATGGTGATTCCACCACTGCCCTGGACAGCCTGTTCCAATGCCTGAGCACCCTTTGGGGAAGGGACTGTTCTTAATATCCAATCTAAACCTCCCCTGGTGCAGATTGAGGACATTTCCTCTTGTCCTATTGCTTGTTACCTGGGTGAAGAGACCAACACCACCTCACTACAACCTCTATTCAGGCAGTTGCAGAGAGATAAGGTCTCTCTGAGCCTTCTTGAGACAAAACCCCCTCAGATGCCTCAGCCGTTCTCCATCACACTTGTGCTCCAGGCCCTGCACCAGCTCCATTGCCCCTCTCTGGCCCCACTCCAGCACCTCAGTGTAGTACCTCTTGTAGTGAGGGGCCCAGAACTGAACACAGGATTTGAGGTGTGGCCTCACAGGGCCCAGTACACGGGGATGATCACTGCCCTGCCATGCTGGCAACACCATTGCTGATACAGGCCAGATGCTGTTGGCTTTCTTGGGCACATGGGCACAAGCTGTTCATGTTCAGCAGCATCAGTCAGCACCCCCAGGTCCTTTTCAGCCTCTTCCTCAAGCCTGTAGTGCTCCATGGGGTTGCCGTGGCCCAAATGCAGGACCCAGCATTTTACCTTGTTCAATCTCATATCAGTGGCCACAGCTCATTGATCCAGCCTGTCCTGGTCCCTTGAAGAGTATTCAGCCTTCCAGGACCTCTTTGTCTTTCAGTAATGCTTCCCAAGGAATTCAGTCAACCAGCATCCTAAACAGGCCAAAGTCAGCCCTTCAGAAGTCTAAGACGAAGGTTTTGCTGAACTTCTGCCTGACTTCTCTAAGGATTGAAAATTCAGTCATTTCATGATCGCTTTGCCCAAGACAGCCTCCAACCATCACATTACTCACCAGCCCTCTGCTGTGAACAGCAAAGCTAGCTAGGCATCTTCCCTAGCTGGCTCACTCACCAGCTGTATTAGGAAGTTATCTCCCACACCCTCCAAGAACCTCCTGGATTTTTTCTTTGCACTTCCAGCAGACATCTGATAGGTTGAAGTCCCCCACGAGAACAAGGGCAAGTGATCATGAAACTTTCTCAGTTGTATGAAGAACAATTCATCCGTAGCTTAGTTCTGGCTGGGTGATCTGTAACAGACTCTACCAGGATATCAGCTTGATTGGCCTTCTCCCTGATCTTCACCCCCAAACATTCAGCCTTCTCACTCACAACATAGAGTTGGAGGTAGTCGATGCGCTCCCTGATATATAACCCCACCATCTCTTTTTCCTTCCCTGTCCTTTCTGAAGAGCCTGTAGCCAAATGTTTCCGACAACCTGCTAATATCAAAAGGAAGTATGCCAGCCACAAGTGAGCCAGTGAGCCAGGGAATATAGTAAATCCTGGCACAGAATGAGGCAACACAGGTGGGAAGGAGGAATGAAATCCCAAAACAATTCTGGGTCTTCTGGTATGGCACTGTATCCTTTAATGCAGTGCAGCAGAATATTCAAAGGGAATTTCAGCTGGTGTCCAACTGAAGAATGACACAGGATCGCAGAGAAATTCAGGATGGCTGGGACCTTGGGAGGTGCACTATGAGGTCAAGACCAGGTTACTCAGGGACTTATCTAAGTCTTCTAATGGTAAAGTGAGAAGGGGTGTTTTAGGCCACTGAGGAACTCTATCAGGATGCATCATACAACCTTCATCTCATTCTTTGGCCTCCTTTTCAAAACAGATTAAACAAGAAAATGAGACAGATTTTGTCGACTCCCCAGATGAAATGAGTTTACTTTCAAGGGCTCTTTCTTAATCATTACCAAGAACAAATGATGTCCTGGATGCTTTAGCAGATTCATTCTGTCAATCTACCCTCAGTTTTCAAAAGCTGAGAGGTTGTTTCCCCTCATATTTAAAATGTCTCGCTCACACAAAATCTGAGAGCAGTGTTTGAACTACAGTTATTATCAGGTTGGACCAGTGTTCAAGATCAGTCCCACCATTCCACAGTGGTATGTGGACATTAAAAGAGTGAAGTCCCGAGTAGATGTGTACAGATCATGCCATACCCATGCAAATGCCAGCAAATACCTGTGCAGTTGCATGTCTCACAGGTACCAAGTCAAAGTGTTTTCAGATAGCATTCCTTCCTCACTACTCTACACGGCAAATAATGAAAAGATTCACAGGTGATCTAAGGGAAATTTCAGGCCACCAAAGACACAACTGAAGTTAAACCCAAAGTCAGTTCAAAAGGGGTTATTACTGCTTTTAGAGAATTAATTAATGTCATTTCTGCCCACAAAAGATAGCTGAAGATAAGCAGAGCCACTTATTCCCCTCTCCCCATCTATTCTGTGATGTCCAGCACTCATTGATCAGTACTTTTGTAGGGTTTTGCACTTCAAACAGAAGTTTTGTTTCTTGCTTTTCCAGTACTTTTTCATAGGTTGTGATAAAAAGGGAATCATTTTAGAGATCAAATTGAGAGTTTTGAGGAATAAAAAGGGCTCTTATGATTGCTTCTGCTCCAGCATACCCATGTTTTACAGACCCTTTCATACAAAACTAAAATAACCTGAAAAGGTGGTCATTGATTAGAATAAGGGTCTTGAGTTCTCTGGTGTGAAATTATTGTGCCACCCAAAAGGAATTCCTGGCAGTCATCAAATACAGAATATTTTCACCTGCCTTTATTCGGGAGGAAATATGTGGTCAGGACTGGCCTTGCTTTCCTATAATGGCTCTTTAGATTCAGGCATGGTGCAGGGTAGCTTGCGTAGGGTTTGAAAATACTGCACTGCTCTTACTTTATAATTATACATATATCGGCACACAAGTGTGGTAAAACTGATGCCTTGTCCACAGGACCTTGCTAGGAAATGAATTGCAAACACTACCTTATCTCAAAGAGCTTGTTCAAGGAAGTTATTGTCATGCTAAAGAGAGATACTACTGAAATTTCACAATTTGAAAAATACAAACCCTGTATTGCCCTACAGGATAGAAGGCAGTGAGAATGGATTGCACAGTAAAAGAAATTGTCCCAGAGGCTCAGCACTATTCTCAGTGTCTGGGATCTTATGAGTTAGTTAATGTCGTGGTTTGAGGCCCCTCAAACAGTTCTGCTCACTCCCCCCTCTTTCTTCCCCAGTCCCGGGGAAATGGGA
>JASSUY010049372.1:6948-20914 GCA_032466535.1 Forpus xanthops
CAAAGTTGTTCCTGTGTCCTGTCCCTCCCCCCCCCCCACCCCCCCCCCCCACTTTAAGCAGCAAATCACAGTATTTACTACTTTGCATTTGGAATAACACAAATAGCCTTAAGTAATACAATGGTGACAGTGTGCGTTATCTTCTTTTAACTGTCTTTAGTTAGTGAGAGATGCTTCAAGTTTTAGTTTTCTCTTCATGAGCTTGACTGCAGGAATCCCTAGTGCTAAGTGAAAGCATATACACAAAAACATTTGCAAGTAAGAGGTGCCACTCAATCTGTTTGAGAAAAATGTGCAGTAGTATTCAGTCTGTGAGCTGTATGTATGAGAAGTTCCATGTGAGGTGATTTGCATGTAATGCTGATGTGGAAATGTTGAGCAGTTG
Source organism: Forpus xanthops (assembly GCA_032466535.1). Lineage (NCBI taxonomy): Eukaryota > Metazoa > Chordata > Aves > Psittaciformes > Psittacidae > Forpus > Forpus xanthops. The sequence goes on from JASSUY010049372.1 coordinate 7,334, forward strand.
GGAAAGTATTTCTTCAACCCCTCAAGGGAACTGCTCATAAAACTAATTCTTAGCTATTGTTACAGGATTGATTCAGCTTAGACACTATATATCACTGCTGTGGTGAAATAAGCTGATGTGGTTTCTGTTGCACTGATAGTGATATGTTTAGTAAATGTGACTAAGAATTGAATTGCATTTGGCACTGTAGTTAGCCAATAAACTTGTCCTGATAGCATCATCCTTCATAAGCAGAAAGATGCTATTTAGGTATCTGATCTGTTTTTGAGTTTCCTCACAAATTCCTTGTCCCTGAAAGATTAAACGTTATAACACAGTTTTTATTCAGAATTAGTCTTGCTTTAAGATCCCTTTGGCAGTTAGAGGGTTAGCCATGGAGTTTGAGCCTAAGCCTGAATTTAGACTGACCATGTGGGGCTACTGCTGTGTACAGACTTGCAGGCAGCATCAGATGTTGCCAGTACCAGTAGATGTGTCTGTTTCCTTGTGTCTGTTTTAAAGCAGTCCTATCTTCATATGAAGAGAAGCTTTCAGATTAAGCTTTTTAAATAATCTTGCTCTATTTGGATTATGGTCTCAGTTACAGAGTAAGTTATTTGCTAAGGGTGTCTGCTTGGCTCCTTCAGACTGATCTTAACCAGGTTTGAGTGAGATCTCATTTGTTTTCAATACTGCCCAATTCACAGATGGACAGATGACACGAGTGAGAAGCAGACAGCCTCACAGATCTCTTTCTTTGGAGACGCCTTTCTGGCATTCATTGCTCATTCAGCAAGAGAGGCAGAACACTGGAGCAGTGTGGGTTTCTGATGGCTGGCTCATGTCTAGTGCAAAGCTCATTTCCAGTACAGGGAGAGTGATACAGTGGCAGGTCATTAAACTGACACTGTCTTTTCACATATAGGTTGCTGTGCTGTTACTGGGTAGGTAGTGAGCTTGGCAGAACAGAGGTGTTGTGGGAGCAGCCATGGTCCCGCAGGACTCAGCAGCAGTGTGAGTGACTGAATGAGAGATGAAGTTTAAAGAAAGCTGCCTTTTCTTGTGATACTCTTCAGGTTGCATGTAGAAAGCAGTTACCACTGTTTTGGTCTTTCAGATGATTTAGTTTTATGCTTGTAAAGCCTTTTGTCAGCCAGGTGTATTCATGCTTCATTTTGGTTTGCCTTCTTACTACCTGTGTGGCCTAATCAATGACCATTACTTTTACTATTAGAGGCAGCAGTGCAACTGCGGAGGGAAAAAGCCGCAGCTCTCGGGTAGGCATTAAAGAAAAGTTTCTTGGTTTGATGTTCAACTTGTCATGCCTTTTTTCCCTCATTGGATCAAAATACTCCTTTGTTCTTTTGAATATTGTTAGAAATTAGCTTACATAGAAATGACACTTGCTGCTGAGCATGGGGTACCTAACTGCAGCTGTCCCTGGAGCACAGCTCACCAATGACATGAATAAATAAGGAGGTTTTCATATCTGTGAGCTTACAAAGCAGCTGATGCACTCACTGACAATTGCTGCTTAATTGGTTGAGATTTCAAGAACCTTAGGACAACATTTATTCAATGCCTCTTTTCCCAAGTTTTTCATATTTCTTCTCTATGTCCTTTGTAGTGTTAATACACTATTTTGAAATAGATACATAAGAAAATTGATCTTAATAAAGAGCGTTATATAAATGTATGTAATGTATGTGTATGTTTAAATAAAGAGGAAGCTAAGTTTGCTTTAAAATATCTAAGGTTATGGAAGTGGGAAAGTTTGGGGCTTGAATCTAACTGGGCTGTAGAATTTGGAGGCTATTTATCACAGTCATAATTGCTAGTCTTTTAAGATATATTTCCCCCCTTCACTATATTTGTATATTTTTTATCAGCTAAGATGTCATTGTATTAGAGCATACCTTTTTTATACCCCTCATTGAAGACATCTGTTTTGTGTGCAGGTATCCTCAGGTGATTCCATTTCCTCTCTGCAGATCATAGAATTGTAGAATAGTTAGGGTTGGAAAGGACCGTATGATCATCTCGTTCCAGCCCTGCTGCCATGGGCAGGGACACCTGCCACTAAAGCATGCCACTCAAGGCTTGGTCCAGCCCAGCCTTGAGGCGGTGAGAATGAGACAGTTTGTGTGGTCTCTGTGCACAAATATGCATACAATAACAATTCCCCCCACTTACCTTTGTTGGTAAGTTTTCATCATTGGCAACTGCTTTAAAGTGTAAGACAATAAAAGGAGGGAGAACTCCTGTATTTGGAGCCTCTGAACACTAGTAGATAAATATGAAAGTAATAGGCATTAGAGTAGGTTAGGTACATTTTCTAGCTGTATCTCAAGCTATTGAGCTGTTGACAATCAAATATTTTATACCAATTTTAGGAAATCAAAAGTTTTTTTAAGTAAGTGGTGGTATGTAAAATATAAACTCTGGAATAATGAGACCTGAATAACTGTGCTTGACAATTTCTCATGCTTTGAGAAGGTTATGGCTGATGGATAGTTTCTCTTTTAACAGAGAATGTGATAAAACCTCCTCTCATGGTCCCATTGCAGTGTTGGATACCAAGAACATAACTAATTCATCATCTCTCCACAGATTTCCAGTAATCTGTTATTAATGCTTGTATTCAAGTAAATATAACTAAAGCTGACAGATGTAAAAACTGTTGCATCATATCCCAGTGATGCAGTGAGGTGTAAAAAAATGGCTAGGAACTGTAAAGTATAGCCTTTCGTGAAACCTAATGACAGTATCTAACTTCCTGATGAAAACACGTTATTGTGAATGTCAGTGCACAGAGGATTGCTTAGACAGACTGCAGTGATGATTGCTGAAGAAGTATCAAAAGCAATAAAATATAGAACAACAATCTTCCATTGGTTTTGTTATAATTCAGATATGTTATCACTTGTGCAGTGTCATTTCAGACAGAATCACATTGAGTATGACAAGTGATGCTTGTAAGTAATGGTAAAAAGATTTGCTTTAATATCTTAAAGACTGAATATGGATGCTGGCATATATTTTGTCTTTAAAAGCCAATATTATGGCAATTTGAAATGGGAGAAACTTTGAGCTAAACTATGCTTTTTGTTGTGGGTAGAATTTGAGGCTCCAGTTAGGTTTCATTAGTTTTAATTAAACCAATTTAAATTAGTTCAATTAAAAGATCCCCTTTGACCAGAACTGGTTTGAACAGTAATCATAGTGAGAAGAACCTTTTTATTAAACGGAGTGTCTGTTTGTATCTTTCTTGCTTCTGCAAATCAAGTAAACCAAAGGAGGCTTTTTTTGCTAGTTACCAGTAAAATATTTGCATCAGTTTTACTGTTTCCAGTGACAGTGGTAGTTGGGCCCATTGGCTGCCTGAACACAGATGCAGAAAACAAGGAAAGAGTGCAATGAAATTTGTGTGTGGTGGTTCATCCAATAAAATCCCCTTCCCTACTTCTGCAAAACCAAAACCTCAATAATGAAAGCTGAGTAACAGTGAAGTCTTAAAAATTCAGGTCTTAAGTGGGTTTTAGCATTGATTTTGCGTGCTGCTGACAATCTAGGATGACAGTTTTAAAATGCTGAACTTCTATAACGGTCAATCACAGTGCTTTGTTCTGTTGTTTTGAATTTCTATTCCTATCTTCAGTTCAGTAAGCCTTTCCTGGTGCTATCAAATGTGCCTCAGTGTTGGGAATTACTGTAAGAATGTTAAATATGTGATGGTTTGTTTTAATTTCAAGTTTTACTTATCCATCAGAAGCATCTCTCTTATATGTAACTGTTGTTTTGTGTTACTTCTCTTATGTTAAACATAATTAAGGAAACTCCATAAGTTTAGTCCATCTGAATGCTCCTGGAGAAGTCATCTTCTGTTCTCTCTTCTCCCTCCTTTCTTCTTCCACCTTGCTTTATCTTGATAGCCTATTTTTGTTCCAATCAGTTTTGCATTGCAGCAGTCAAACATCTTATTCCTGCTTTTAAGACTGAACTCTGTATGTTCATGGTCTCTTTCTACATTTATGATCCTAGGTTTTTCTCGTGTTCTCCAAAGCTTACTTGTTTTACAGTGGCTCAAAAAGTCTTCTGAAGCCCTGTCAAATACAAATGTGGGAAAAGTGGTCAGAAATAAATGCTTTAAAAAATACAAGTTCTGAGTGTGGCAAAAATAATCTAACAGAAATAGGGTTGTATTTTCTTTTTCTTCCTTTATTCCAGATGAACAGGATCTGCAGAATAAAGGATAGTAGGGGCACCAGATCACCTCTGCTCCCCAATTTAAAAGCAGCAGTGACCTCTAATTCAAGTTGGAGAGAAATGCTCACTTTAAGTTGTGTGTGTCCACAAGATGATATGCAGATACTGGTCTGGTTGTGATGATCCTGAACACTAATAACATCTAGCCTTTGCTTTTGTCAGGTTCTGTGTGTGAAGCCAAGTCCTGCATAACATCGAGCACAGCAACCAGCTGTCTCAAGAGCAGAGATTACTAGGAGCATGAAACTCCTTTTAGCACTTCTCTGTTTCCTCAGGGAATATTATAATGCCTGTTTATAAACCTATTTTAGGTTTCATGTATGAGTATGGCCTTAAATATCCAAAAGACTTTTTATTTTCAAAAGCATGATCTTTATTGGCACTTTTTTCTGCTTTCAGCTGGTAGCAGAAGGTTCAGCATAAATACCAAACCATTTTTTTCTTTTATATGTGAAAGCCTTTCTTGTATTTTATATTTGTATTTAAAAAAACACCCCCAAACCACCACAACAAACTGTCTTCTGGTGATAAGGTCAGAAATGATCCCTATCACACAAATGAAGAGCTTGAATACTGTTGAAGAGAGCTGGAAAAAAGAGCCTGCGTAATGAGAGAACAGATGATGAGTTTAAAGGGGTGGTGAAGGAGACATGCACAGTTTTTCAGGATCTAATAAAAGGTTTTTAAAGGTAGACGTGATGGAAGCGTAGACAGGCAGGTGAAGGGTAATTGTAGAAAATGAAAGAGGGATAACTGGGAACAAGAGTTGTGAAGGAATGTGAAGAAGTTCTTAGGCTAAAGGTGTGTATTAGAAGCTACAGAAGATGTATGGGGATATGACAAAATATATCATAAGAAGGGGATATAGTAAAATAGAGTACAGGGATGATGAGATACTATTTCTAACAAATAGCTTGCATTTGCATTCACTGTTGGATCTGTTACCACTGAAAAATCAGAACTCTAAGGAAAAAGTGTTCAGAAATGGCATTTTATAGAGTTATACCATGTCTTGTCTGTGAGCTGCCAAATACATGCTGAGCCCATAGTGATTTCCACAATGGAAAGGGCGGGAATGGCTTTCATAAAAACTCTGTCATCTTTTAAAGCATATTTTGTTTTTTCTCGTTGACAAACATGGTCTTTGGCATTCACAACTTGTGCTTTTCATGAATGCAATTCATTGGCAGAGTTAAATGCTCTGGTGTTTGTAAGAAGTAGGATTTGTACCAGGCAAACTAACTTGAAGAACTACTTGAGTGCAAGATACTGTGAACTTTCTGTAATGCAAATAAAGTGTTTCCTAGACAAAAACATGATTTTTTTTTTCTTTTACTTTTAATAGGCTTTCAAAATAAAGTATTTCCAAATTACTTATCCTGCATTAACATTACTTTAGGCTTGCTTCTACGTGAGCTTCCTGCTTAAATTGTGATCAGTGTTGGTTCAAAGACACAATTTGTACTGAAGCCTGCTCAGCATGATGGGCAGGAGGCTGAAATGAAGCTGGTTGGCTCTAAGCAAACTAGTTTGTTACCTTTTAAACTGCAGTATCTGCCATTTATAACAAACTCTCTCACAGATGTAGGTACTTACGGTCTGTAGCAGTTTAATTATGAATCGATTACTACAGCTTTCTGAAAATTTATTAAATTAGTATAATGTGGTCATGGGTAACTTCTGAGGGATACTTTTTAAGCCTGGTAATAATACTCAAGCAGTAGCAACTTGCTGTTGTGGCTTTTATTCATTGCTACTGGGAGGTTCAAGTTTTGAGTCTTGCATGACTTCAAATCAAGGATTATATATTTGTCATGCTTCACAATCTAAATTTTGGGGTGTCTGCAAGCAAATTCTATCTTTAAAGTGAATATTGGCAAAATAAGCTTTCTCATGATATGTTAGGTATTGGTCCTTTTAAACTTGATATGTGCATGCTGTAATCACATTGTACATGTTGCTGCTCTTGAAGTTTACTTTTTATAGGTTACACATATATTGTGGTAATTGGATGTGATACTATTAAAATATGAATTTTGGGGGAAAAGGCTGGAGAGAGAAGGGGAGGAGGAGTTTCCAAACCCTTAGGAGCCTTTCAGTTTACAAACTCTTTTGTTTGAACTGGGTAAAAGATGCACATGATGGTAGCTATTGTTCATGAATGTAAAAAGCACTAGAATTTTTGCAAAGGTTTTTATTTAATTTTTTTTTCTGTTCCATTGACATTATAAACACAAACAGACTGCTCAACATTATATTCGTTATTAAATGCAGTGGCTTTACCCATGCTGCTCATGAATTTAATGTTCTTTAGCTGTAACTATTGGTTTTAGCTTCTGATTACTTTCTAGAGTGTCATCATTACATGGTACTGCATAGTGATTTCATGTCATCTGCAAGAATGCACTTATAGAGGAGCTGTTTTGTGCTTATTTTAGCACATGGAAGCCAGTTACAAGTAAGATACAAAATAAAAGATTAAAACCAAATACTCTTAAGTGTCAATAGCTCTGGTAACTTACTAGAAGTAAAATGGGTTGCAGGAACACAACATAAGAATAATAGTACAAACTAAACCAAAACCCAACTCAAAATAACAAACCAAACCCAGATTCTCCCTGTGCAGCTGCTGTAAGGTACTTTATGTATCAACATTACATAGCTTTTGGTATAAGAATATAAGGTGCTGGATTTCAGTTAGATGAGACCTGACCATATGCATTCTGAAAAATACAATAGTTGCCCAATTTCTTTTATTGTAGTAAAAAAAGCCCCACAAAACAAACCCTTTGTGCATTCTCAAATTCTCCAGTGCCTTCTCAAAATCTCATTTACAGTGGTTTTTAAATGACACATTCAAGTCCCCAACTTTTATTGACACTGTATAATGGCTACTGACTGTTGACACTGTATTTGAATGAAGTATCAAATATTCTGTTTCAGAAGGGCATTTACGGAGTGAAAAGAATACTCTGACTTGTTCCCTCCCTGTAATTAATAATTTAGTCATGTGCCTTCTCTCTGTCTCTTCAGTAACCAAGACTCCCTTTAATACCAGTGTTTGACATTAGAAGTCTCTCCAGAGAGGAAGAAAATCATTCAGAAATGAGTTGCATAAAGGTTATCAAACTTAACACTTAAAATTCTAGTCCTGCATGCTTTCCTTTACCCCTAATTAAATGCCAAGAAAAGGCATTTTCAGTGCATACTGGAGAATTTTCAGTAGATACATATCCTGGATATACCTTTATCAGCTGAAAGGGGCCTACAGGGAACTCAAACATTATTCTCAGCAGTCATATCTTCTTGCTTATGTATTTGGAAAATGGGGAAGAAATCTTAGGGGTTGAGTGTCCTAAAGCTACATGTTGAAGTACAGATGGGATACAAGTCTTTCCTTGTTCTGTTTTTTTATTTTTTTGTATGGTTTGGGGTTTAGCTGAAATTTATCAACTTCAGTGGTGCTATTTGCGTAAGGGTAAACCGCATGAGTAAAGTTTGTAACATGGGGTGGATACTGTGTATATGCATCCCTGCTTGCAGACTTGTTTGTTATTTCCCAGGAAACTCTGGGACTAACTGGAACCCCAATGTGGATGGTACATGGAATGGCATATTAATTTGATGAATTATTGACTCCTTTGAAAATCCTGGGGGCCAAAGCGCCCTTTGCACTCAAACATTCTGTCCTACCTTTGATTTTTCTGTTAATAAAGCCTCTAGAAATCATGTAGACAAAAATAAGTTTCAATCAACACTGTGTAGCAGCTTTAGGTAAATTCCCTTTACAGGTTGGAGACACTGGCATCTGCAAAGCAGTGATGGGTTACACTGTTCCCATTGTGACTTGTGGTGCATGACCCTGATGAGGTCAAGTCCTTTCAGTTACCCAGATACTTGTGTTAGATCCCATGCTCTTCTGTTCTTGTTGCCAGGCTCTACTGCTTGTTTACTGGCTATCACATAGGTTGGCCATTAGAATCTAAAGTCTTTCTAATCAATTTTCTCAACCTTGTGTCAAATTAATACTTTGTAAAAAGGTTTCTGGATCTTTAGTCTCTTGTGTTGGCTCTTTCAGTGAACTTTGCATGATACTTTATTAAATGATTTTACTCTCATGAGTGGTGAACAGATGAGTCAATGTAGCTGAATACAGGTGCTGGTTTTGATATTTAGTGCTTACTGGAAAACTTCCAAATAGTTGTAGCATCCTTAGAGGTAGGCTTTAGGATCCCCAAAGTGCTGTAAAACTGTGCTGGTAGCTATCCAGGATAATTAATGCTGCTTTTCCCCTTCCTGTGAGAAAAATCAGGCTTCCTTATAACAACTAAGGGCTGGTTGGCTTAGTGGGGATGTGGCTGTTAGTTTACTTCATTCCGTAGTACTGCAACAGGGATGATGAAGAGGAGGAGACATGGAAGTATTCCTTATTGAATTCTGAGAAGTGATGGCTCTACAGTAAGTAGAACCATGTTTGTAAGTGAATGATTTTCTCTTTATCACCGACAGTTTCTGAATGTATGTTGTACTTAAAAAGAGAAGTTTTCTGTAAAATCTCTTTTTTTTTTTTTTTTTAAATTACATGTTAAAAATTAATACAGCAAAACCACAGAATCACAAAATAAACAGTGCTGTTTACACAGAGGCTCATAGCCATAGCAAGGTCTGTGGCTGCTACGGATTGTATATTAGTACTATTCCTACTGGCCTTTTTCCCTGGGATCTTTGTCATTAATTTTCTTGACTTAACTGTTGCTCTAAAAGGAAAAGGAGTCAGGAAAAAAGGTGCTGCTTTGAAGGGTGGAAAGTATCTGCAAGAAAATGAAGTGCTCTTTTGAAAAGAAGAATAAACCAGGTAAACAGAGATGCTGCACTGAATCTACACCTAAAAGAACATTACTACACTGAAGATAAAATGTTTCTAGCCTCACAAAACACAGAAGATGAGGGAAATCTGGCAAAAAAAAAAAAAAGATACTCCTGAATATGTCTGTGGTGGAATTTGGATGGGATTGAAGGGTTTAGTTAGCACTGCACACAAAGAAAGAAGAAAAGTTCAAATCATATCCTGAGTTCTTCATCGCTGGGTTTTTAGCAAATTGTTTTCATCGTCTGAGTCAGAGGAAGCAGGAAGGCAATTTATACTTAATAGTCTTTCTGTGAAAGATGGGAAGCTTTGCATTTTGTTTCTTGTAGCAAAGTCCTGTTCTGTGCATGAACAAGTTGATCCAGAATAAGTGATGCATGCATTTTAGGAGTAGAGTAAGATGTTACTGTCATAACTAGGTGTATGCAGCCCTCTTCTCATGGACTAAGTGCAGATATTCTAAGTAAGTTTTGAAAAGAGTATGTCAAGTGAACGCACTGTGGATCAGAGCAAGTGTAAGATACAGGAAGTGTAGGAGGAGATGGTTTCTATACATGTATTTCCTCTGTGCAATTCCCAGTGATGAGTTAATTGATGAAAAAATTCCTGCATTTCCTAACATCAGTGACAGGCACAGATACTTAAATGGGACCAAAATGTGTCTTTTCAGTAGTCTGTCTTTCTGTAAAGGTCCCTTGTGTGCTTGTTCTGCAGCCTTATCCTACCTCTTACATCCTGAAAACCACATCAGTTTTTAGGATCCCTTATCTGTCCTGATATCACTTCCCATATCTCATATCCTGTTGAGATGCTAATGCTGTCTTTGCCAGCTTCTATCCTGCATTTGCTTAATGCTATTCCTTTAGCCAAACCAATTATCAAGTTCAGAAGTTATCAGAAGAAAAGGATGTTAGAATTAGTGGGAGTAAATCTATTTATTTGCAAGGCTATGGATATGTTTCCCTTAATGCTCTAGGAATTGACCAGATGACTTTGATTTGTACTCAGCTCCAAGCAGCATTCTCCAGCCACTTCCTAACCTGAAACCATTATCAGTTAACTGCTCCTGGGATGCTGCTTCCTGCAATAAATAGCATAATTCTTGGATTTTGCCATACTTCATCAGTATGTGCTTTTATTTCTTTGAAATAAAGTTGAACATGGCTCCATAAGCAGTCAGTCGACTCAGATGTATCGATATTCCCAGGATATTGCCTCTGTCCTGGGTTCAGCAGTAGCAGTCGTTTTTCTCCTTCTCGGTAGCGGGTGCAGCGCTGTGTTTTTGACTTTTGGCCTGGGAACAGTGCTGATAACATTGATATTTTCAGTTACTGCTTAGTAATGTTTAATGTGACCAAGGATTTAATGAGCCTCATGCTCTGCCAGGGAGTAGGGGAAGCTGGGAGGAAGCAGAGACAGGACGCCTGACCCAAACTGACCAAATAGGTATTCCACACCACAGCACGTCATGCCCAAAATGTAAAGACTAGGGACAGGGACCCGGAAAAAGGGGTTCACTGCTGGGTCTGACTTGGTGTCAGGTGGTGAGCGGTTGTGTTCTCTTCCCTTTTTGATTCCCTTGTCTTTGTTATTATTGGTGGTAGTTGTAGTGGTTTGTGTTATACTGTAGTTACTAAACTGTTCTTGTCTCAACCTGTGGGAGTTTCATTCTTTTGAGTCTCCTCCCTGTCCCTCTGGGAGCTGGGGGGACGAAAGGGGAGGGGAGTGAGTGAGTGAACTGAACTATGTTAGCTGAGCTTAAACCTCAACAGCCTCTGTCAGTGATATAACATCTTTGAGCTTCTGAGGTGCAAGTGTGAAGTATGGGTGGTGATCTACATTGCTCTATACAAACAGATTTATAATTACATCTCCTTTGGTTGGAGTGTCAGCTCAGCTCTTGAGTCTACTATTTTTAGTGAAACTTAGATTGCATAGAGTTAACTTTCCCAGTAAGCACCTCTTGTGATCTCTGTCATGCTGCCCTTCACACTTAGGAGTGATTCCTCTTAAATGCATTTATAGCCACTGAAATATCTGCATTGAGGCTTGATAAGATCTCTGTCTCTGATGTCTCAAAGATTTTAACATTTAGGTAAGGTGCAGGTTTGCTAATGCTATTGTGTGTCTGCAGCAATGATTTTATTTCACAGTTTTTGTTAAACATCTCATATGCCTTTTGCAGTATCTTGACTGAGCTAACCGCTTCCGTATGTTCAAGAGAATCTTTCAGCAGGTTTATTCCCTGATTACATTTATGATACTAAAAATAATAGTATGGCACAGGAAAGGAGAGTTTTAGCCAAAATGAGAACTGCCTGAGTTGACAGAACTTGTAATAAGAAGCCTGTTTTCAAGGAACACAAAAAGCAATGATGGAATAAAAATTTGAAAATTATAAAAATCTGGAAGTTCTGGGTAGATTCCCCCCCATAGGCATGGTCTATAAAATAGCATTTACTTGAGCTCTTTTCTCTATTCTAGAGGTTCAGATAGTATTTGATAATAAATTGAGATACCAAGGATAAAATCACACTCATCTAATCAGATAAGTGAGAACAAGGGACAGATATTGTAAAATAATGCTGTATGTACATGCATTTTTCTTTGCATGTACATATGTCCAGTGCTGTCTTTGTCTCCCTCATGATTTAGTTTCCAATTAAATATCTATTGAAACAGGTAGGTAAACTGGGCAAAAACAAATACCAGGGGTCATGTTTTGTTGCTTTCCCAATTTAACATTTATGAATACAAAAATTAAAAGATTTTCTTAGCTAAGTATAAGATGTTTTGGTTTCAAAGGTTTGTTTCTTCATTTTAAGAGCACCTTCTTTATAAGCATATTGTAATCCAAATTTATAAATCAGATCATCCTGTTTACTTTGAAACACCTTACACCAGTGTAGTTAAGATACTCTGCCTTTTGTATGACATCATTGCTCAGTGCAGTAGAAGCATGCATCATTACTGCTGTTGTTTCTTAAAATTCATGTCGTTTGTTTAAAACACAACTTTCACAGTGCACAAGAAATGAGGGCATCTGTCCCAAAACTTCTGAATGCTATTTTTAGCTATTCTGCATTTGAATATGTATTTCTTTTCATATTGTTCTACTTTTTGGTCAAATTATGAGAAAACAGCTCCACTGCAGTGCATCGCTGCTGATACCTCAGGAGTGTTTATACTCAGTTAAAAGATACAAAATTGAGAGATAACTTTTCACTAAGAATTTATTTTATTTAGCCAATGTAAGATTTGACAGAGGCTTTGATTCTGCACCTAGCATTTGTGTTAATGCACCAGTATCCCAGTGTTCCAAATACCTTTCTGATTTTTGCCTTTGAGACGATAAGCATGTAGTCTTGTATTTCTGTGCTTCTTGCTGGATATTTCTGGCTTATGAGAAGGTCTTTAATTGCAAACTGAGCTTATCTGGCTGCAATCAAGTGGAATTTCTTTATTTCTTAAATCTTACCCTTTGATAATGTAAAAAACTCAAACACACATACAGCTGTGATTGTAAGATATCTATAAAGCAATCTTTTAATAAGATGAATGACAGGTGAAATAATGAAGCGTGAGCACTTTTCAAAACCACTTTTAATTTCATTAAATACCTACAACAAGGAGGGTAAGGGCTGGCATTTTACGTACAACGAACAGGAGATAACTTGTTCATAAATCTACAAAACGTGGATGGTCAGATGATGTATATACTTAAAAATAAGGAAAAAAACCCTCATTGTGTTTGTCTTCTGAGCTCATCTAAGGGATTTGGAAGGGTAGGAAAGCAGTTAAAAGGGAAAATGTTGAAATTAGCCTTGGGGGAATAATTTTAAAATCCCCCAAGCATGCTTATTGATGATATATGTGGCAGTTGTTAGTGGGGAGGATGGTGATAACCTACTGTTGAGGCCTTGATGAACAGTGGAAATAACTTGACGGAAAATAGCATGTGGGTTCCCCATCCCCTGCTTTCCAAGGCTCTGCTTGAGGGCCTTTAGTCATATCACTGCACTCGCTTTTAGGCAGCCCTTACTCCAGCAGAATTTTGTCAACCAAAGGATGTTACCAGTCTTTCACAGGGTTATATAGTGAAAATCAGTCGGTGCCCAAGGGTATTTGTGAAGTTGCTGTGGAGTAGCTAATATGCAGTGGTAATAGGACCAGAATTTCTCTTGTATTTCAGTAGAGCTTTTCATTACCAGTCAGGTGCTAGTTAATTGGTGGAGTATTACATAAGTAGACTGAGTAGCCTGGCAATAGTTGAATTTCTCTGAGATAAGAGTTAGTAACAGTACTTCTTTGAAAATCTTACATGTGGAAGGGTTTCTTCAGGGTTCGCTTCCACTGCAGTTGAATAGGCAGTTGTCCTGGGTTCAGCAGTAACAGTCATTTTTCTCCTTCTTAGTAGCTGGTGCAGTGCTGTGCTTTTGACTTTCAGCCTGGGAACAGCGCTGATAACA
>JASSUY010049375.1:0-61142 GCA_032466535.1 Forpus xanthops
TCTTATCTCAACCTGTGGGAGTTGCATTCTTTGGATTCTCCTTCCCATTTCCCCGGGACTGGGGAAGAAAGAGGGGGAAGTGTGTAGAACTGTTTGAGGGGGGCCTCAAACCACGACAAGTTAGAAGAGGCAGGATTATCACCAGTATCTCAAAACAGAAAACAAGCAAGGGAAAGACCCTTTGGCACTAGTGATTCCAAGAATTTCAGTATCAAAGACATTTAGCTCCTTTTTTAGATTTGACTTATACTATCTCAATATTGCAACATGAAGGTGGAGAGTTGGCGATTACACACAGTAAAATTGGAAACTGTGTAGGAAAAGCTGTATACCAAAGAAACAGCAAGGTACACATCACATTGCCTTATTCAGAACATCAACATCATGGCTGCAGTATTTATCTCAGTCTTTTACAAAGCACTTCATAAAATTAGGTCTACAATAAATTTTCAGTTCTGATGACCTTGCCATTAAGGAAAAGGACTCAAAAAAAAAAAAAAAGCTTTTTCCTCCCTCTTATTTCCATAAAAGGGCAAAAAAGGTTGAAAATAGCCAACCTCCCTTTCTGCTTTTTGTCACTATATTTCCTTTTCTCTCAAAGAACACCCTAAAGTGATGCTGAAAAATGAAAAAGAGAAAAAAAGCTCTGAAATTCAGACTGTTGCACAAAGGGGTAAAGCTTCATATATCTGATTCTTTTCATCTTGACAATTGTGCATCTAGAAGCTCAAATGTGTAAATAAATATTATTAAAATGACAATTTTTTCCTTGACTACCTGTTTGGGGTGGAGTAAAAACAATTCATCACACAAATCATTCATTCATCACACATGCAAAAAATATGCTTTCTGCATTGAGACACAGCATGTAGTGTCTCAATGGGTAGTGCTGTTGCAGTTAAAACAGACCACCCAGAGACAAAGCTTTGCCCTCCTAGACTTTACTGGGGGTGACTCGGCTTCTTTTCTTAATGGCATGCAGTTTTGTCTTCGTTACACATCGGAGACAGTGGATCACTGAGACCCCTAAAAAAAAAGAAGCAGCCACCAGAAAGCCCTTGCTGAGCTCCTGTGGCTTACGAGACAGCTTTCCAGAGTAATCAGCACATATCAAGAGGACAACTGGAACTTAATCCTTTGCTTCCCAATGCTAACTTCCACTGTTCAACAGCTGCCAGTGCAAGTTAAAAGAATGATCATCTGTGAGAGGCCAATGTGTCTGCAGCTAGGTCATTTCTGATAAAGCCTTCAAACAAGGTGCTTCATTAAAACTTAACAAAGACTCCTTTCCTAGCCACAAGGATCAGAGAATGAGCTACAGTGATGTCATGTTTCCCTAAAGAGGTAGCCAGGAAGCAAGAGGTTACCTGCATCTACAAAAACAGGACTTGGCAGTTGCTGTCCCAGAGCAATTTTTCTAGGGAAGTGGCCTGCAGTCTGGCTATGCTGATGCTTGGTGAAAACATCAACTTCTGTCTGTCCTGCTGAACTTCAGTGAGTGGAAGATTCACAGCCCTCTCTGGGGCAAAGATACAGAGGCCAAAGATCACATTCCAGGAGAACCCTCCACCACAGCCTTCCCAAAAGCAATATCCCACAAAAGAGTAACACACCTGTATAGACGTCCTTTAACACTACCACATCAGAGCTACTACCTGAATACCAACACAGATTTGAGCTTATTATTAGATTGGTCAGAAGTGCATATTCCTTCAGTATTGTGGTGAGTTCTTCAATTTTACAGGCAGTGTTTCACATTAGCTAAAAGTGAATCTTCATTAAACAAAAAGCAGTGGAAGGTGTTAGCATCCTTTTTACTGCCTGTTCTAAACTTACTGGATGCCTGCCCTTAAAACTAAGAAAATGGATAGCTCAGTATGAGATAAATCTTACAGTGTCTACATAACAACAACTGTGACACAAAGAAGTGTAAACTTCATTGTGAGACAAGCAGTTTACACCCAAATAAATTGCAATACTTATCTCAAAGTGCAAGAACAACACAAAACATTTGACAAAAAGAAATATAAAATGAGTTAATGACTTGTGACGGTCAAGTTTAAATTAACATCAGCATACATCAATAATGGAATCATGATAAAGGAGCACTGAACACTGCTACTATTCAAGTAAGAACATATCATTTCCAGGGAAGTGCAACTGTCTTTTACTAAAAACTGGTTGTTTATGCATTCAATTTTTTCACATTTTCTGTGCTATCAGTTGAAATACATGCAATATATGTAGGTTTCAGGAGGGAGAGGGAAATGAAAACAACTGACACTATACATTTAGAAAAAACCCAAAGGTCAGACTTATAGGTCTTGTGTTATTTTCATATGCCCTTCTTAAAACTGCATGTGACAACAAAATGCATTCAGTTTATTTTGCGTAAAGCATAGAATTCAGGGCAGACTACAGCTTTCACCCTTCTGAGTGCTTGCGAATGGTAAACAAATTGGCAGATAATTATATTCTGTCTCTTAGCAACCTTAACTGTCTTGCAACGAAGTTATCGGGCTTTTTTTTTTCTGATGCATTCTGGTAATGGCATTTTTTCCACAAATTTTAGACAAACCCTTTTGTGCAGAACCTCTTGGATCGGCCCCTCATTAAATGACAGCAAAGATCAACTAGTGAAACCACCTTGTTTATAATCTCTTGGGAAGACAATTCACAATAAACATACACTGAGGCCAAACAAATGACCAAGTAGGAAAAGGCTAATTAAAATATTTTGTCATGAGCCTCAGTAGCCTTTTCCACAAACACAACTACAAATAAACACAATATAAAAGCTTGTGGTTCCAATACAAACTTTTAGATAGGAAAACTCACACTATTAAAGTGAAGAAACGAAATTCTAAATTCTGCAATAGAAGAGAGGTTTGGGCCAGGGATTTTAAAAAAATATTTGATTTTGGTAATTGTTTTTGAAAATGCAATGCCACTTGTAGGCATGAAGGAATTCTGAAAAGCTGGTTCCTTGCCTCTACACGAAAAGGGAAATATTGGTGCCACTGCTCCACTCCTGCAGACCGAGCACAAGGCAGCAGCAGCAGCAACAGCAGCAGCATGCCAGGAGCGGTTGTCAAAATCTTCACTACATTTCAGTGGAGTGGGCAGGGTCTTTGTTTAGTGCCTTCCTAGGAAAGAAATGATGTCTAAGCTCTCTTTCCTTCTTAACAGTAACAGAGAAGGTATTAAGAACAAAGTAGTTAAATATGCTGAACAATTAGTATTGTCATAAAATACAGCTAAAACAGGAAATTAAAATACCTTATTCTGCCAACAGATTTTTTTTAGTAATTTCTCTTACTCAAATGCTGATTTTGCATTAGAATCTTTGTACAATTGCTGGCAGAGCTGCATGAGTGCACACTTCAGAAAAGAGCACCTTTCTCATCTGTGCCTCTAATAAATATAATTCTCCTACACTGTTTAATGGTCAATTTATGTACAAGCACCTCTCCAAATTAAATCCCAAAGCTGGTTATTGTTCCCTTATTGTGGATCCTCTCCAAAATGGCAACCAAACAATAAACTCATTTGAAACAGAACACAAGGAACCAGCAGTCTATTAGCTGAACAGTGTTAATTTTAAGTATTTGCACCTTGACTGATTACATCAGAAATGAAGACGAAAATGACAGGCTGGAAGCAGACATTGAAAAGAGGTTTTCCTTAAGTTCAAAAGCAACACTATAAATCCTATTAATTTCAACACAGGGACCTGGAATTTGTTTTCTCTGTAACTCTTGGTAAATTGTATGTACACAGCAGACATAGGAGACTAAATAACTTCTGGGCTTTTTGGGCAATTACTAATTGAGACTAATACAGTCTTTCAAAAATGTTGTCATGCAGAGCGTTGTTTTCCATTTCAGTCTGGCAACTAGCAATATATCTGGGCTCAAATGATGTGCTTGCCACAAAAATCTCAGGTTCCAACTAGATGATAAAAAAAAACCATGCCACTTCAGACAGGTATTCAACAGAGAAGATGCAAACAGAACGGGAAAGGGATTCTTTTCCATTATGTGATGTTTTGGTAACAATTCAGTTTTCCTGCAGCTCCTCTCTGAGCACAGAACAGTGCCAGCGGGCAGCAGAGATGACAACAGGAGCAACATACACTGCACCTGCCCTTCAGCAATGGAATTGGGATGAGAGTGCATTTCTGCTGTTCCACTTCCCTTTGGGGACAGCAAGGTGCAGACAGACATGCTTGCTCAACTCCAGACCTACCTCTTCTCTTCAGTCATCACTACTCATTCTGTTCAGGTTGCAGCTCCTCAGATTTGCCAATCAAGAGCCATAAATAGCCTCTCTTAAACAAACCAAGTTAGGAAAAACTTGTATCAGGCTACATCTTGTTGGGTGAGGAGTTAGAGATCACTGTCATCATCATCACTAGGTGGAAGAGGAACTGTGTTAAGCAGCAAGGAGCAAAGATGTTGTCAGGCAAATGTTTTGGGAATGCCTTGTTGATACTGGAATGAACCAGGGTTGTGTTTGGTTATTTTTACTCTTCCAAAATCTAGTAAAAGCCCGCAGAATGCAAGAGCAGAAAATTAGCCCAGAATACCATTCACTCAACTGCACTAAAAAACCTTTTTAATGTCTAATTAAAAAAAAAAAAAAACAAAAACAAAACAAAAAATAAACAACAACAAAAAATAAAAACAAAACAAAACCACTTTATCTTTCCACATGGAGTTTTTTAAAATTACAGAAAAATAAAACACTTATAAGCAGAGTTTTATCAACATTAATCCATTATTCTATTATTTTTTAAAATCTTAGCATCTGAGAGGATGGAACTCGGGCAAGTTGATGCTGATGAAAACACTATGATGTTCAAACACAGTTCCCCTTTAAAAAGCTGCCAGGGTCAGAGCAGTCACATGGCAAAATGGTGCATGTCTGGGTCTGTGCAGGCCTGTTTAATAAGCCAAGAAGCTCCTTGGCTCAACTAGCCTGTGTGTCATGTGATACAGGGGTTGCCATGGCAAGTACATATGCAGTTCTTGATCTGCTTCATCACAGACATAGCCGAATTCAGATTAACAATGCAGGAATATGACTGCCTGGGAAAAAAAGCTGCACTTTGCTTAGCCTAACAGTTTGGATGTAAAGCTGAAATATTCTAAATTATCTCTCAAATGGTATTTGTGATATGCTGACCAAATTTATTAATCTCAAAACAATAGCCACACAACACAAACATGATCAGTTCAGCCTTTGAAAGCAGCTGCATATGTGGCATATGTTTCAGCACATGAATTTCAGTAACCTTTTTCATGTAAATACACAGAAAATCATATTTCTGATTCAGCTCTCTAAATACAGATATAACTGGTAGAAAGAAGAATGGGGGACAACTGTTTCAGTGAAATAACAAAATACATGTCAAACCAACTTCAAAATTCATTAATTGCTTTTTTTAGCATGGTAAGCCACAGGCTGATAGTCAACATTCAAGATTCCTGTAAAAGATGTTCCTGACACTGAGGTAAAAAACTCACCATCAGAGCTCTAATGTCTGGTACCAAAATGAAGCTGCTTGCTAATTTAACAAGCTCATGGAAACCTGCATCATATGGGTTGTCATTCCTAACTCACTGATGGAATATGGCTGGACCTACTTGCAAGCCAAAGCCAGGCTTAAGGAGATGATTCTGTTCCTGTAGAGACAGCCAAAGGACTGTTTTACCTGGGTGAGGTTAGTTCCAGCAAGGTACCAACACCTCCGTGCCTTTAGGAAGCTCCCCATGGTGCCAGGATATAACATTAAATGCCCAAAGACCTTTGGCATACCTTGACCTTTAGCATTTACTACACATTCAAGTGATTTTCACGTGTGCTACTGCTCCAAGGGAAAAGACATCCAAGTCCTGAAATAATTTCAGATACTGCTGAACATGCAACCTTTGAGAAAAAATTTACCAGGCTCCTAACCATGCAAAGTGAGCACCGGAGCCTCTGAGCAGTTACCTAAATGCAGGCAGTTTCATTCAATTCAATGCAACTGGAATTTTTAGTTAGACCTTTATCTCCATGCGTTTTGCACAAGTGCTTGAAAAGGGGTAACCTGTACTGAAAAGACATTTGATTCACCCAGTGCTTCCTTTCAGCAAGAAAACCAAATAGAAATTAAATTTGAACTAAAGCCAAATGTATTTCCCTACCCCTACACCCACTTCCAAACTCTTCAATCAGTTACAAGGCACCGGTCTTAAAACCTACGGCACCATTCATGCCTGTAATTACTACCAACTCTGGGCATCTGAAGCACGGAGCTCTCCCAGCATGTAAAGAACAAGAGGTTGCTTTCGTTCTTTCTCTTTATTAGAAGATATTGTGCTGGGGCTTCTTGGGTTAATTTCAGATCCTTCTCTTTTTTAACCTTATGCTTCTTATTCTACTTAAATTCTTCATGCCCCCATACAGGTTTCACTTCTACTATGTATCATAGGTTTTACTCCAATAGCAATAAAAGGAAAAATCTCCATTGCAAATCTCTTGCTGATATAAAGGAATTAGAATTCTAAAACACAAAGTGATACTCCAGGATTTCCTCTCCATTAGAGTGCATTTGTGGTTGATTGTTATTATTTTTAATCGGATGCCCATAAAATAGAAGACCTGCATCACTACTGATCCAATCAAGATGTTTCTCCTTTAACAAAACTGCATAATGGATTATGTGGATTTTTTAGTGAAACTGCCTTGAATCTCTCTGCTTATGGAAGATGAATATCAAAAATCAAACCATGAAAATCTTGGCCACAGCTTCAAGATGCAAATAACCAATTTTGTTCTGTTACTTGGTTTTGTTTATGACAAAATTGCTGACATCTCTCTCAAGTTCATCTCATTACCAAAAATTAGAAAAATGAGGTCACTACTCAAGAGCTCCTACTAATGTGATTTTGGTGTTAGCAGACTAATTTTTTAATTAGCCTTTCTTTGTTTACTCATAAAGACTTGCACAACGTGGAGGGCTGCAGGACTGCCTCATGTCAGAGTTACAAAGCTGAGCATAAGATAAATAACTTCTTATGTGCCTCAATACCTTTCTTTCAGCCCTGAGCTTTCTGCAGACAGCCAGCATTTGCTCCTCCATAGCTGCATGCAGAGAAGAAAAACAAACTTTGTATTTAATCATGGGAGATTATTCTCTAGATGGGCTACATTTTTAAACAATCTCTTTTGCAATACTAAAGGACTCAGCAGTTTCTTTTTGTCTTTAAATATTCAATTAAAAGTATGTTTCAGAAATTAAATTACAGCATGAAATTAGCCAAGGGTATGAAATACTGCATTTGCCCTGGCATTCAGGGAAAGGCTGTACAAAGCAATTCACTTAATGGCTCCTAACATGTGATCTCAACTAATAACTAAAGTGCCCTCAGCTAGCAGAGGATCTACTGGTGAGATACGCCCTATATAATCCACCAAAAGGAGAAACAGATTAAACTCTAGTAAATCTTATTAATTTATGGTAAACCCCTACAGTTACTCGCATTTTTGATCTTTTAAAATATTACAATTTTGTCAAGTAACATGCTTGTTGGCAGGGATTTAGCTGGCTGTGGCCTTCTCAATCTTGACACATTCCAGAAGCATCTGCCAAAGTCTATTGGAAGCGTTTGTTTCTCTCTAGCTTTCAGAAAGTACTGCTGGATGTAATTCATCTCAACCACTGGGGATACACTTCAGCTTACTTTTTGCCATGCTAATATAGGGAAGGAAATTAGCAGTCCCCTAACTCTTCTGCTGTCCCTTTAATCACCTGTTGGGTACAATTTCAACTCACACTGTGAGCTGCGTTTGTGCTGTGTGTGTGCACTGGGTTAGCGTTTCACAGGAATCTAATTTCCATTTAGGGTCCTTGGGTACTGTACAATAAAAAATAAGAAGCAATTCCACTTATGACTGCTTTCTGTGGGACCAAACCATCTCCCTTTGCTCATTCACAGACTCCCATCGGCTTGTATGGGGAGCTGCAGCATCGGCACTGCCAACCCCCAGCAGTGCAGTGCTCCCTGGGGCTCGAGTAGTGTCACCCCACATCAGCTCCATCACGGCCTCTCAGCACAGTAGATGGCTACTGGCTCTCTGTTGTTGATGAAGGTTCTTGCAGAGAACACACACCACATGGTGAGGGCTTTTTTGTTTTTTTTTTTTTTAGGGGGTTTGTTTGGATTTGTATATATATATATTTAAACTGATTTAGGATTGCAAGTCAAATTAGAGTGGAAAGCCAGGAGCAAAAATAAAAGGAATCTCAAATTAACTATAAAACCTACAGCTAGTAATGTCTCTGCAATCCATTTCTTCTCTAATCTCTCCTTACTCCCCATTTTAACCCAATCACATAAAAATCTAATCAGTGCACATGCACATTCCTGTTTCCATACAAATTTTAGCCACTGATGTAGCGTAACTCGGCAACAAGATGCCCATCACCAGATGCTTCTGCTGCAGAGGTGGTCTGGACTGAAGCTCTCTGATTTCAAGGGTATAGCCAGGAGCAGACTCTCATCTTTAGGCTAAGAAAATAAACAACCCAATTAAATAATCAAGCACCATACTATATTTGTGCTTTCCTGTGGAGGAAAATAAATAAATAAAGAGAAGCATGCACAGCTTGTTAGAAGGATGCTGAGAAGGAGAACATGCAAAGGGAACAAATGCCTGCCAGCTGGGTGGAGCATAGAGTAATCTTTACTATTATTAAAACCAGCCAAAGCAGCTATAATTTATGCCTCAAGAAAAAAACAATGTACAGAGCTGTTTTGCTCACAGAACATGTTTGTTTTTCTTCACCTTTATGAACAGGTATTGTTAAACAATGGGTTTTCCTGAAGGCTCAGAAAGATTCACTCACACTATTCTAACACTAGCACAGGCCTTTAGTTCTCCTGGCTTCTCACACTGGTGCTGCTTGTTCCCAGTGTTTATTACTTGGGCAGAATTTACAAAGTGCATGTGGCTGTACACGCATGTGTGCACATCTAGGAGTGTGGCTAGATGCAATTTTGCTACTTATGGGTGATGAGACTGCTTTCAGCACACCTTCTATACAGGTATCTGCCCTTCAGGTTGTAACATGAATTCTTAATTCAGGTCACAGGCAGTTACAACACTTGGCAGGTGCCAGTGAACTTCAGCATTGAGTGCTTTTTGGTTACTGGAAGCCTTGAACCAGGACAGATCATTTTTGCCAGCAGTCCTGGGCTACACTTTACATTAACATTACATGGCATATTAATTGTGCTGTTTTAATGAATGCACTTCTCCATTAATGAAGTCCATCCTAGATGAGTTATAAATACTCAATCTGGACATGCTTGGCGAAACAGTCTTCTTTTTTTTACCCAGTCCTTTTTTAATTTAACCAGTCCTCACAGTAACAGTCTATTTATTTCTGCTCTACTCAATGCAATTTTCCAGACGAATACAAACCTTTAACTAGGAATAGCAGCACCACCAAAACCCTAGAGGTTTGTGCAAAGTATCTACTTTCCCACAGCAATATATGTATTTCTGCCTTCATAAGAGGGCCTTTCTGGTTGCAATCCCACATCCTATATTTAAAGAGTAATAAAGTTAAAGTGATAAAAAAAGGTAGAAAAAAATATAGAAATACAAGTGGAATCACAGAATGGTTTGGGCTGGAAGGGGCTTTAAAGACTATCTAGTTTCAACCCCTCTGCCACAGGCAGGGACACCTTCCATTAGACCAGGTTGCTCAAGGCCTCATCCAACCTGACCTTGAAAGCTTCTATGGATGAGACACCCAAAACATTCTCTGGGCAACCTGTTCCAGTGTCTCACCACCTTCATATTGAAGAACAATAGGATTTTCCTAATGTTTAATCTAAACCTCCCCTCTGGGAACGAATGACTAAAAGTCAGATGTTAAGATCCATACACCCCCCAGCATCTTTCGGCAGTGGTATGCCATGGACTGTCTTCCAGTGGCACAACAGACCTCCTCCAGAATGACTCAGTCTGCTGAGGAGGCACCAGCCTGTAGGAAAGGAATTGGAGCAAGGCCAGTTCCATTTACACAGGAGGTCACACAGCCTATGAATACCCATAGCATGGAGTCACCCACACTGGATTTTAACAAGTAGAAGAAAAGAGGTCTGTAACCCCTTTAGAAGTCCTCCAGGCTCTCTATGACCCCACACTTGTGATTATGCTTTCAAATATAGGAAATGAATCCTGAGAAAAAATGCACCCGCTTACATAGTGGGCTAGTATACATCGGAGAAATCTGTGGAATGATGAAGAGGAGGGGATCATACAACATATAATTTCCCCCAAAAAGAATAGAAATTGTAGTCAGAAGCCCTAAGAACCCAGAAGATTTATTGAAAATAGCATCAAGATTTAGATACCAAAATAACAAACTGATAATGATTTCTGCTTTATTTCCTTGGATTCCAGGATTACCAAGCAAGATATCAGCCTCTATGGTTAAATTTTAAATGACATTTGTTGCATGACTGTCCAAAAATAAAACTTCTCAGAATAACAGCAACAGCAACATAATATAGTTTGCATTGTGTCTGTTGTTTATTTTGTGTGGCAATAATACAGGCGGCCATATGGATACGAGCATTTGGAAGGGAGGATTTGTTGGCTAGATCATCACATCTGTTTTCTTATAAATGCAACAAAAATACATTTGGAGGTCACTGACTGCACAACCACTTTACTCACTCTTGATGAAAAAAAGCCATCAACACTACTCTTTATACATCAACACAACTTCAAAAGAGACCTTATGATATTTTCATGAGAAAAAGGTTCTGAAATCATACTCAGATTAGTCTCTATCGTCTCTACCATACCTCACTAGCCATTTCTACTAAAAAGGTGGTATCACAGCAATAATTTAATCTAGGATGAAATTGAGTATGCAACATGTCCAGAAGGAAGATAAAGAAACAGCACCACAGTTAAACTTCCTTGTACCAAATACCCTTTGATTAAAGGAGCGCATACCACTGACCTCATATCCAAAAATCACATTCACCGAGTGAACTCAGATTTGAAAAAAAAACCTCCAAAAACAAAAACAAAAAAAAAAACTACACAACAAAAACACAACAAAATCACAAAACCACCCCAACAAAAAGCCCATAGTGATACACCGAACCAATAATAGGTTCACAAGCTTGTATCTTATAAGAGCTAAATACTGTGCTTGCAGGTATTTCAACTGAGCCCCTTGCCATGATCCAAAATATTTATTGCACTTCCTTCACCCTTTTCTTGAGGTCTGGCTGTAAGCATATTGTAATCCTGCAAGCACAAACATTCCTACAAATTTAGAAATCTGTAGTTCATGATGCAAAATGCCAACTTCAGAAAAATGTTCAGAAAAAGAAGAAACAGTATTTGAAACATTCTTTCACCAGTTTTTCTGATCTAAAGACATCATTATAAACAGGAAGCTTATAATGAAATTATTTTACTTAGGTTATTTTTTATTCTGGTTGAAATCTCTTGGTAGAAATTCCTCAGCATGTCCATATACTCTAATATCACACATTTTCTCAGCTAAACAGAGACTTTAGCAGTGAACAATCCCATGCCTAGAAATCTTTTTATATTTGCTTGCTGCCACCCAAACTTGGTAACACTCAACAGTTAGCTGATGGACGTATAACTTTTGTCTTGTTCACGAAGGAACCTAAGGATACAAATCACAGAAAACTACAGACGATAAAATCTGATTAGGTTACTTTCACAACCTTAAAAATTAAATAAACAAAAGGGAAAGAGAAAAATAGGATCTTACATTTGCCGATGGGTTAGTCTTCAATATTTGATTTGCCAAAGAAAGGAGAGGTTAGGATGACAGCTGCTCATTACAATTCCTTCTTTATTACAAGAGCTTAACTCTCCCACTGGCTGGCTGGCCCATTTCTGCTAGCTTTAGCTCAGGAGAGTGCTCCTAAAAGCTCCTCCTCCTGACAGTATCTGTCTGGATACCTCCTTCAACAAGTAGAAACAAGGCTTTCCATAGAGCCATTTAGGTACTAAGAATGAGCTACAAATAAGGGAAATCGTTAGAAGTAGAAATAAATATTTTGATGGCCAAGTCCACGATCTGGCAGAAAAAAAAAAAATCATGCCTACGAATACCATTGGCTTTGCACCAGAGCAGTCACATCTTCATAGCATTACAAATCAAAATGACAACTTCCCTGACAGAAACAGCAAACAGCAGCTTGAATGGCACCTAAAGACTAGAAGCCAGACCTCTGAAAGCATTCATCTCCTAACCAAAGTGTACAACCCCAGCCACTCCCTATGACTAATGTAACATCTCAGCCTTCAGAGAAGGTGGAGGGTTTATTAGTTGTTTCTTACCAAGATTTTGTATTTATACAATTAAAAAAAGCACTGGTGAAGTATCCACACAAGACCGTGTATAACAGATAAAAAATATCTAAATATATGTATTTCAATAAAGGATGAGTCAGAAAGCAACTGCTCATTCTAACAGCTGCCTGATGCAAACTCAAAATACTCACCTTTGCCTTGGCACCTGTAACAGCTGAGGAAAATCTACCTTGTGTTCCCAGAAATGCTGCCTACAGCAGATACTGTATCATAGCAAATGTACATCTCACAGTACCGCCACTCTATTGCCAGTGAAAATGATACTGCTTCATAACTGTATTTGCAATTTATAAGCTCTGTGGGCAATATGCCAGTATGCTCTTTTGGTCTGTATACAGCCGCCTAAACAGACAATGATCAAGTACTGAGACCAGACAAATAAAAGATGGAAGTAAAAAGGTCTAAAAATTAGGTCCAAAATACATATACGAACATACTTTTTGTGGCTTACTCTCAGCCACTGATCAGCACATTAACCTTATTTTCTCTGCATGATCGCTAAGTACCACACTAAAATTAGGTCAGAAATTCAGATCAGATCAGCTGACTCAGCCCAGCAAGATCAGACAAAGACTAGTTGCTTTTTTCCCTCCCTCAATCCAATACGATGTGTTTATCCCCTGCAATGTACAACAGATCCATACATTTTTTCCCCACAATTAACCTATCAGAACAACACATGATGAGGCAGCAATCACATGGAAGGTATATCAGTACTGCTGAAGGAACACATGCTACTTATCCTTAGGAAGGCAAAATGTACAATCAAACAGCTTTTCTTTTTAGGTCATTTGTCAGATCTTGTTTCCAAACTACTCAGACTAATGCATTTCAATGAACTTTTAAGTCATTCAGCATGGTTATGAGATGATTTAGGTAAATAACAGCTGCTTCCAAATAGTGTTGTGTGTGAATATCACCACTTTATTAGATAATAAATTACTCATTATTATGTTGTTAATATACATGATCAGCCTTCTTCTAAAAGAGACCATCTGAACACTGAAATTGAATAGCTTCTTGAAAAATTAAATAAACAGACTATTAGGTAATTTTTGTTAGGTGCCAAAGATTTATAGCTGCCTTATTTTGATTACCGTAAGCAGAAGGAGAGTGTTTGCTGAAACTCCCTCTCCTGCTCAAAATCTACCTGCAGTTAATCACAGGGGATGACTCCCTTGTTGCTAAGGAGATTGTTTTCAGCTGTCAGTATTCTCCAGTCTGGTAGCACTGTTACCACTGCACATGTGCACCATTTGCTATCTAGGCCACGCTATCAGGAATCAGGCATAATACAAATACCCACCAAGATAAGGAAAAGACATAAGGAATATAGTACAGAACAAGGAAGGAATCAATAATCCTACTTTACCTTTCCTGACTGCTACGTTTCAATAGACACCCTGGTATTGGATGAATCTCTGGAGGTTACTACAGACTCAACTGCCATCAGCCCAAGTGACTTTAGACATCATGGTTCCTTTAGTTCGATCAATGTTCTCCCCTGGTCTGCCACTGCTTTTAATTTCCCTTATGAAGTATGGAACACAAATGGCTCATTTCCCTCTCCAAGTTTACACAGCAACAGATGGAAAAAGAAACTTGAAGACAGCATTTTCCAGGATTTCCTAAGGTGGTTTTCCCACTTTATTTTATCAGACAGATATGATTAATCCCCTCAAAAAATATTACTGAGATAAGCCAAGTGGGGAGAGAGTAGAGGGGACTACCATAAAACACAGTTTCCCACAGAAGAGCACTATATTCAAGAAATGTTGATGCCTCTAATCCACACACATATAACACGCTGTTTCTCTGACAGACTCACTATATTGCTGGTAATCTTCCTTGAGTCTTCTGACTGAATCTGAGCACCAGAGTTCTGTTTTCAGTGATCTCAGTTTAGCATGAGCAGCAATTACATGGTTTGGCTCAGCCCTAAATGCACTTATTCAGAGTTCATCAAATAATTTTGCCCAGATCAATAAATAAAACCATACAAACCAACCGCAGGGAAGGAAATACTGTTACCACCATTCAAATTAGGTAGAGAAGCTTCAGAAACCAGGCAGGCACACAACTTACTCTCTCATGCCCAAGAAACCTGTTCTGCCACTTAGTCACCTTTACAGTTACACATGCAAAAGTACATAGAAACAGGTCAGACAGAGCACAGACTAATTCGCTGTCAACTCTGAAGGCTGTATTCCAAATACATCTGTATACATTGACAGTTTAACATAGCTTAGCATCAAAGAAGAAATTAACACAAGGACTGCGGAATATATTTTTCATCCAGTTGTAAATTAATGAAATAGTTAAGTTTCAATAAACACAAAATATTTGCAATTTTTTTTTTCTCAGTAAGAGCCAGCAATGTAAGATGAGAAAGTACTCTTCATCTCACTACTTAAAAACAGCAATTTATTGACCAGCACTTCTGTGTGCTCTCACTTAACACATGGCACAAATTCACATACTTGCTCTGCTTAATATAACTAGACCTTAACTTCCCTCTCATATTAAGAAATATTTTGAGGTAGGTCTCCCTACCTTTTTCTTCTTGGAAATTTTGTAGTTTACATTGCTATTCAGTACTCAAAACAAAGAGAAAAACACTAAATAAAGATAGCAAGAATGAAACCTAATGTGTATCCAGCATAGATAAATAAAAAGGAAACCCCAAATCTTCTTTCATTAATCTACTGCAAGGAAAAACATTTTCTGTAATGAAGTTATGCATAGCATAGCTTCTGCTACAAGCAGCCTATGCTTTTGACTCCCCTTAAAGATCCCCCAAAAGCTGAGCTGACAAGAGAATAGATAGTCCAGAAGGTACCACGATGTACATTGCATGGGTTCTCACTATTCACCTGCATTTCACATTATTCTTACACACATACAAACACATACAGCCAAATTAGTGACAATCCAAAAAGATCTACTTTCCGCAACATAAAGCGGCCATAATTTTGTTTTATATTGCTGCTTCTCCCTCCTACGACAAACTATGTTCTGGTCTTTTCCTTTTCACATTCCATCAAAATTACCAGAGTACAGAGCTGTTGCTGGAACACTTACAGCACAACATGTCTGTTATACCTGGATGTACAGTAGCAAAGACAAGGCATTAAATTTAATCCCATGAAGATTCACGCTGGGGTCAAACAAATCAAAAGACCTCTTATCAGTTTGTGCTCAAGCCAGCCATGTATAAACACATAAAAGTTTAGCATTCAGATGGGAGATTATCCTGTATTACACAATTTGTACCTCTCCTCAAGAAAATGCATTTTAACATATGCAAATGTGTGTAGAATAAATATTTATATCTATCTCATTCAACCTCCTTTCTTCTCTGAGAGGCTGCAGACATTTTCATTGCTATCCATTGGCACAAGAAGCCAGGTCATGTGAGTGCTTCTCTCATTAACTGTCAATTAAAATCAATGGAATTGTTCAAGAAGAGCTGTTATAGGGTTCTGCCCATCAGGGGCTTGATCTATTTTCCTTTAAATGGTTGCATTATTTTTACTGACTTCAGAGCATGCAGAATGGTGAGGAAAACAAAAATAACAGATATTTATTTTTTTAAACATCAGCAATTAAAAAAAATATTAAATTCAAAGCATCAACTCAAGAAATCTATTTTGACCTATGAGGCTGTCCCTGCCTTAAGCCCATCTTGGCATGAAGTACACAACTGTCCATTTGAAAGCTTCTGAAAGTGCCAAGTGGACAAAGACCTGTTTTCCACTAGATTTACACATCCTGTTCCAAACACAAGAACTTTTTGTCACAAACCACAGCTCCTGAAGTCGCGATACATGTTCTAACTGAACATATTTGGATAGGAACACTCTCTTCCACTAAGGGAGGCAGAACCATTCAGTGTCATGTAAAGTATGCACAATCAGTAGCCTAACATGAGCCAATGCTCTGTGCTGCTTTTACCGGAAGCTGATTTGAAATCAACAGGTCTACATGTATTTACCATATCTGACAGCAAGCCGTTTACTGTACATTCACTCTGACATCTCACTCATCTTTTTATCAAAATATTTACCGTTTTATTGCTTCTTCTTGTTTTCGGCGTTTTTCACTCTTTTCTTTCAAGTAAGCCAGGTTTGTTTCATTCCTCATGCGATCATTCTCTCGAGCAATGTCTGATGCATTCTGTATAACCAAGCCATCATAGGCTTTCATCCCCATATCTTCAATGTACTGGAGAAAAGCTCCCAAAGTGACCTCCTCCTGATTAGAACTCATCATCTTGCAGGAGATAATGAACAAAGGAAAGTAACGTTTCCTGCAGGTTGAAAAACACAGAATACCTTCATCAGTAGGAAAATAGCTTATGTTTTATGACAGCAAGATTGTGTCAATTGCAATTAACATCTCTGTAAGAGACAATCTTTTAGACTCTCTCCTGGCTAAAGGATAATAAACAAAGCAATTCAGAACGCTGAGGAACATTACTCGAGACAAAAGGAGATAAAATCCAAAAGTCCCTTTTTGCAAGCAATGCAAATTCACCCATATACATTGCTCAATTTCCAAACAAAAAGTTTTTCTCCCACCCCTTGCCTTTTCTTAATACCCTTCAGTTACAACACTGATCTCCCTGGATCTCAGTTTAAACTGGACTAAAATGGCTTATATCCCATGATAACAAGACCTTTCTGCAGTTTAGACAAAGCTGCACCAGAGCACATCACTAGACAAAACCCCTATTATCCAGGATGTTCCAGGTGGAAGATACTGTTCCATGGTCTGGAACAAAAAAGTTCAAATTTTTTTTCAGGTTCAATATCCAGAAAGAAACATTGTGAAAGAGTTTCCTGCATTTCTTAGTAACAGAGATAGGAACCCATATGTCCTGGTCATCTGTTGCCCAACACAGTTGTTGAAGTCCAAAGAACAGATGAGAATTCCCAGCTAAGCCATGATCTTCAGAACTCTAATGGCCCTGAATTCTCCAGGCTTCTACATTTCTTCCACAGGTATGACAGACACTTAGGCACAGACACACTTAGATCCCTTGGTCACTCCTGGCTTCATGGCAGGCAGCCTAAAAGCTCTCAGAAAGGCCCAAAGGTTTTCCACTCAGCAGCAGACACCCTGGAAATCGAAAAACTGGTGTCTAGACATGGGTAAATATGACAGGTGACTAAATGTGAGGTATAATTTCAAGAAACATAGCTAGCAAAATTCTGTATAACTGCATTGGCTATTTATTAAACAAGTAAAATAGAACTACAAGAAAAAAAGAATTGTACCATCTTCTTATTTGAAATACTGATTACTGTAAGGTCCTGAGACATATGATCCTAAGTGACATTATCCTCACACAGCCCTGTGAGTGGGTTCCTCATCTTACAAATGAAGAGTCAATGCAGAGCATAACTGAGTGACCTGGCAGCTGAGCTCAGCTCTCCAAGGTAGGCTTAGCTTCTTCACTACTACAGCATCCTTCCTTTCCCTGAAGAAGGATGGTGTGACTTCTCAGAATTTGCCCGAGTACCATGCCAGCACTACAACTAGAAGTGCTCTTACTGAATAGGCAATAAGTATTCTGTCTGCACACAGATTTTAGGGCAGAGTCCCTATGTAATCAGCAAGAAAAATCTTTCCTCTGTTTCCTCGTATGCTGCCACATTTCTACTCTTTATTACACTATTAGACAAGCAAAATTCTATCAGGCTAGACAATGATTAAAATAAAAAAAAGATTAAAATCTCTTATAGACTCTATCAATCCACCCTGGGCCTTCAGACACAGCCCTGAACAGGAGAACAAGATGCTTTTACATCCATGGAGTAAACAAACTGCAAGGATGAAAAGGAGAGAAATATTTTTCCACCTTTTAAATTTGTCTTCCTCATTGATTACCTGAATCAACAATGGCAACAAGCAGGTGGTTTCAGGCAGTTAATACTTAAAAGAACATCAATATTTTTTTCCCTTGCCCTCCATACCAAAATTATTTCTGTACAGTGGCAACCTGACTGTCAAAATAATGAAGATTCAGAGGATGCAACAGGTCTGCTCGTGTCACCTCCTCTGACTTCCAAGATATCCTTTTCTATCAACTAAGCCTGAATATGAGTGTAAGGCTCATGATCAGGGTCACTAAATTTATCTAAAAAGTATTTTTAGGTGTAGGTATAGGTATTTCCTACTAATCCCTGAAGGGCAAAACCAGTGAGTGAGGTCTTAAAGCAGGACATGTGTGTACGCATGCAAGTTCATGCAGCTTTCATGTTGGAAGTAGCTAAAACTCCACTGATTTGCAATATGCATTGAGCCATTCTATATATGTGGCACCATATCTGCAGAGGATTGAATTGTGAAACTGAAAATGAGCTAAACAGACACTATCAATGTTACTGATATTTCAGCAGACATCATTTTAGACCAATTCCTAACCTCTCTGATTAAGAAAGGTATGTTGAGATACCATAGCCCTTTCCTGGGAGTCTCTGTCGACAGCATAAAGCCTACCTGATTAAAACCAATGCTAACAGCATCAACAGCTCTTACGTCACTGTCTCCAAACTCTTCATATGGTAACTGGTTTTTGGTGTTAAAAGTCTAGGCCATTTCTCCAGTAGATGGCTATTTCACTATATTTTCCATTTTGGACTTCGACCAAAGCCTAGTTTCTGCATGTTGAATTAAATTTAGATAAACCTGGGCAACAGAGATACCCCACCCTAGTGACCTTCATGGCAGTTTTGCCATTATTTATCCAGGGACCAAATTTTACTTCTGAAATACAACATGAAATTTTGTACTGAATTAAAATTCAGCAGGCTTTCAATAAATGCAGTTCAGATTAATTTTTCCCTGAAACACATAGAATTTGATCTGCTACACACTCTTTTTGATGACAATACTGCATAGTTTTTCTAATTCTTTCCCTTTCTGAGGTCAAAAATAAGCTGACATAGATACGCTGCATCTCCTTTTATTATGATAGTTATTTCTTATATGAGAGGATAAAGTCATTCTAATTGCAAAAATATTGAATAAAAAACCTTTATTCTGCTGCATTCACTGACCAGATACTTTATATGCTGGTTTATCACTGATGTTTTCTCTTACTGAAGTCATGCAGAATGACAACAATTTACACGACACTTAATAAACAGATCAAGAGATATTCTTTGTCCTAAGAGGGGTCCAATCCTGCAACAGAACTGAGCAACTGTAGCTATTTAACTCCTGTAACTACTGGTGCTCATGACACCAGTTTCAGTTTGGAGTACTCCCAGAGGGGGGGTGGAGGACAATCAGATATTTCAGAACCTTGAATCAGCATTTATGGCACTAACATTGAAAAGCCTCTATACCAGTAGCAAGCATTTGCTAGTTAAAACCTCATGCATTTCCTGCCTGCATGGTATTTTATAGCCTCATTGCATTGACTAATATTGTACAGTTGTGCATGGTACCCTTAAATAGGGAATAAAAATGCAAACAGCTGGCCAAAAAGCCTAATTACTGTAAACATTTTTCCAGTATTAGTATTCCTTGTACAGTACACTATCACCAATTTTATTTAAAGGTATTAATGCCACTTCAGAGAAACTATGTTACTTTAGTAAATGCTCTATGTGACTGCAATAGACTAACCAATCCACGT
This sequence comes from Forpus xanthops, assembly GCA_032466535.1. NCBI lineage: Eukaryota > Metazoa > Chordata > Aves > Psittaciformes > Psittacidae > Forpus > Forpus xanthops. Next base: position 20,081 of record JASSUY010049375.1, read on the forward strand.
GCTCCATTGAGCTGCACGCATTGCCTGCTTGCCATCCTCCTTGGAAAATGTGTGGACAGCACTGATCAACTTTTGATCAAAGGTTCTGCTGACTGGTAAGCTCAGGCAGTGAGCAATTCCTAACCATCTGTCAGGGCAGATACAAGCACAGGCTTCTGTTTGAGTACATTTATATTTGATTAAAAATATGCAAATGCATGTTGATAAATAAGTAAAGTGTAGGTGAGGCACCACCATTTTGGCCCCCCTAACATGCACATTGCCACCAAGTAATTTGTTAGCTGGTAACAAGGACCATACAGTGTCACCCAGTGTATGTGCAATCACATTGTTTTCAGTGCATTTTGTTCTATGAAACCAAGCTGAAAATTGCAACTGGGAGTTGCTCTGTTTGGGAAATTCTTCTGACAACTCCTTTCTCTTCCCCTCCTCATCGTGAAGGAACAGTAGGAGACAGCAGGGAGGAGGACAAGCCCTGGATTCCAGCTACTGAAGCCAACACACTGAGAAGTCACCAGAAATTGATGGGAGGAACTTTGTTGCAAGTGTTCACTGAATGTGAATGTTTTTAGAAATTCACCTGAGTACGAGGACACAGAGGAGTTCAACACATTCGGGCTGTGCTTAAAGGTCAAACTCGCAGTATGTGAAACCTCACAGAGAGAGGAAAAAAAACACAACATGAAACAAAAAATCCTGCTCACGGCCCCTCCAGGTATCCCTGGCAAAGGAGCACAGAGCAGCTCGCACTGTTGTAGCCGAGCAGTCAGCTGTCAGCAAGGGAGGAGTAAAGCAAAATTTTTCTTTTCTTCAGTGCCAATGCACCTGGTTTACTGGATATGGTAAGCAGTCCCCTTACTGGTTTGCCTAGAAATATTTACATAACTAAATACAAGATCTTTGTATTGATTCAGACACAATTTCTATGGGGGGTGACGTGTTGTGCTTCACCAGACTGTTGCGCATCTTACTTCTAATTTGACTGTTTGCTCTCGTGACAAACATACAGCATTCTTGGTCAAACCAAACACACCTCCTTTTCATATGATCAGTGTGCAAAAATATTGAATTTAGAGTATGAGGCGCAATTAATCCAGTATCACAGTATCAAAGCAGTGCGATATATTAATATTCAGACATGCAGTTCCCCCTCTTATTCACATGAGGATCCCCAAAATACCAGTTGCTTTACAGCATGCTTGACAGCCATAAGCTGCAGCTGTGCTGCATTGAAAATTGGCAATGCTGACGTTAAACTGAAGGAGCTTTTTGAAGTAATGACAAAGGCACTGATTGCCTTCTTCCAAATAGAGGGATATTATTTTTCCTTTTTAAATTTTAACATCAGAGAACGGAGCCTGGAAACACACAAGTGGGGTTGCCCAAAGTCCTGAGCCTGACCCCTAATTTATAAAGGTCTACACACCTCTCCAGCCCTGCTCATCTTCCTTCCAAATACTGCCTCCTCTCTTTGAGATGCATCTGCTTTCACATTACCTGTCAACTCCCTCCACTAAATTCAGTGGATTCTGCACAACCCTCGAGTTTGAGCTGTTGCATTTTAGTTGCTTATAAGGCAATAAGAGCAAAGTAGACAGACCAGCCATATCCAATTTTCACAAACTGCTGACCACAGCAGCACTAATAAGGATCTAATGGTATTGGGTGTACAAAGAATACTTTCACTGCAATCGAAAAAAAACATCAGTGATGGAAAAAATATACTACAGACTACTTGGCAGAACTCCGTCTCTTACCATAACTGTGCTTTATACCAACTGAGCTTTGAAATACCTGAACTGTTGAGTGTGATGAAATAAATTTCTAGGACATGTTTTTTTGAGTTACATTCCTTGCTCATTCTTAACAATGAGCTGGCATTACTGCATCCATACACAGCGATGCATTCAATCCTAATGTCAAAGAGGAAAGACCTTCTGAAATGGTCTGTAAGTTTCCTACTATATATCATTTGGCAACTTTATATGAAGATATTTAAAGAAAATTAACCACTACACTTATTTGGAAGTACAAAATATACTTCGCATTTTGACTGAGGTTACAGATTATATACCTTGTCTTCATTATACTGCACAGCATGAGCTCTGGCACCTGGGTAAAATCACTGAAGCTAAGTAGTGTTAAGCCCTTTATTTAAAGAGGTTAAAAGTGGCTCCTTCAAGAAGGAGAATGATACTGCATGGGTTTAAAGAAATAGTCCATTTCTACAGATGTCCCACCCTTCACAGGGGACAGTTATGCTCAATGTAGTTTTAAGAACTCCAAAAAATGCCCTGAGCCTTAAATTTTGGCTCCCTTGCTAGTGCCTTCTGAAAAGGGAAAGGTCTTTGCTAACAATGACTCTTCTATGACTCCAGAATGTAAAGAGTCGTTGTTTACTTTGCAACACAGTAACACTTTTATCACTTCTATCCCCCTGAGGAAAATAATGCTCCTTCCTAACTACAGGATGCTGGACAATTACAAATCCAGATTCTGAATGGCCAGCATTTAAGTGCAATTATGACATTTTATCACCCCAGTATTATACAGAAGACTTATGAACAACAAGAATAAAACCACACACCACACACAGACATATACAGACACATTCTGTATGCAAACAGGAGTGCATTTGAACTCAGAAGAAAGAATAAGCTTTTTGCTGACGTATTTTTCTTCCTCCTCCTTAAGAAAATGGAATGGAGATTTCACTACCACCAGCATCACATTAAGATGCTGTAAAATATTAATTGTGCAGTCTAAGTAACTAACATAGATGTTAGAAATTAGGGCAATTAATTCATCAGAAAATAGCAAAGAATGTTTTTAATTATTTAACCGTGATTTTTACAAACAAAAAAATTCAGCAGCAAATGTCTCTATTACAAGCACAATCAACATGTGAAGAACATAAAATCAGTCAAATGGACTTTAGCTTTTAGTTTAGCAATGGTTTGATTAATACCTCCAAAAAATACATGCAACTTCATCATTATCTATTCTGACTACTCATTATTCCATTTTGTAATTTTTTTCTTATTTTAATTAGCACCGTATTTTATTAGCATGCTTATATAATGTATTAAAATACGTACGTACCAAAATTTAAGTCCACGGGGACTGCTAAGTGCAATAATCAAAGGTGACTTTTGCCTGTAAAAGCCCTTTCCTGTGGTTATCTCAGTGCAGTCGGAAGGGATATTTCAGCACCATACGAAACAGATTTGCAGTTAGGCTCATTTTTTTCTTCAGTTAAAGTGCATTAAATCTTGTTGGTAAAATTGCCCAGATCGTAGAATTCGACATCACTATAAGTCAGTGTGTTACATTACAGATCTTCTTAATGTATGATTAAAATGGCATGGAAAGTTTGGCTTTTTAAAAAAATGCAGTGGCAACAGAAGACAGGTGCTTGCTTCTTTAAATCCACATTCAGAGAAGAGAGGGTACAGATAATGGGAGGGCATAAACAACACCCTGCTTTGAGGTCCAGCAGAGGAGAAACTGGATGATTTTTACCCACTTTACAACATAGAAGATTACAGCACCATCATATGCACTAACACTGAGATTTCTAAGGTGCCTCATTTGAATATGTTCTGTGGAGACAAAAAGAAAGGAATATAAGGAATGGAAAGCATCCTATCCAAATGGCTTCTTGCAGCAGGAAAGACGCTCTCTCATTGCCACTTAGATACAGAAGGTCTGAGGCAGTCTAGCTCGTGGCATCGTCTCTCTCTCTCTCTTCCCCCCCTCCCCGTGACTACAGACAGGCTTGCTCTCTCCAGCTGCCTTAGTCAGTTGATGCTGCTTTTGATTAATCAGGGATTCTCAAACAAAGAGCAAGCCTACCTTCGGATGCCAGCAGGGCTCTGGGGCTCCTCTCCCACCGCAACAGTCGGGCTGCCCCGGCCCCCCGCGCAGCCAGCATCCTAGCACCTCGGACAGCAGCCGCTCCCCCGCGCCAGGCCCATCGGGCGGGCGGGCGGGGCGGCTTTTACCTCAGGCCGCGGGGGGGAGCGGGGGCTCTGCCGCCACAGGCAGCGCCTGCAGCGGGGCCGGCTCGGCGGTCCTTGGGGCTGCGCTGCCTGACCCCGGCATTGCGGAGCGCTGTGTCGTGAGCGGGAGCTCCGGTCCGGTGCCGGCAGGAGAGGGGGGTCCGGTCTCCGGAGGCGCCGGTGGGGAGGGGGGTGAGGGCGGCTCGTCGCACGGGTTAAGCCGCCCGTCTGGGTCTGGAGCCTGTTGATCGAGTTTGGAGCCTCTCCGAAGCACTCCGGGCAGTGTCTCCGTAGCTCCAGCCCCGTCTGTCCGGAGGGGCCGGGGATACCCAGGTGCAGCCGGGACCGAGCCGCGTTTGGCCCGGTTCTGGCTGCAGACCGCTCACGGGTGCGGACGAACGGCGCTGTCCGCCCGCTGACCGACCTGAGGGGCACAAACTGCTTTGTGCACTTCGAGGGCTTTATCTGTCTACTTACTCGTTTTCTCTTGGACACAAGCATTAGCTTTAGCTAATTACATGCCTGTACTGCAGTCCTTCACATGGCTACATGCAGATTAACAGTAGACCTCAAAGTGTTGTTTAAGAGCAGTGGCGTGTCTCTGAGGTCTGTGGAAGAGCACGGAAGCCCTCGTCCTTGAGCTCCTGTTTGCATAGCTTGTAGCGCACCTCGACAGTGGAACGCGGATGGTGATTGCTCTGTAACTCAACGCCTCCTTGCTCACCCTGGCTGTAGGTGGATAGCTTTCCTTTCTCCTTTCCACGCGTGCCCTCCCACAGCCCCTAAAGCACACAAGCTTCCCGTGCTTGCGTGTCAGGCAGCTGTTTCTTCCAGCTGAATCAGTGTGCAAATAATGTTCTTCCCTGGTGATGATGGCGTGTTGCATTGTAGATGTGGCTGTGTTAAAGGCCTGTTTGCAGGTTTCCTATTTGACACAAGGCTCATGAAATAATCTGCTTTATAATCTACACAGGATTAGAAACTTTTGAGAGCACAGTTTGAGAGGTTAGCAAACTGTTTCTGTTCTGGGAAGGAGGTGGTAAAGGTTCCTGACTTCATGAAGCATTGGGAGAGGTGCTTCGCTCTGATTTGGCCTGCTTTCCTTACGTCTTAAAGTTGAAACCAGCAAACATCAGCCCAAGACTTTAATTCTTCCTCAGAAACCATGGTGGAAAAGGTTTCCTGAACTTCAGATTCTAAGAGCTACGTGATAGAGCTCCTTTTTTAGTGACATGTATATTAACATTAGAGTTGTTAGAGAATGGAGGTGGGTGTGCTAGTGGAATTTAAAGCAGCAAAGTCATGTAGGATTTCATACCCAGTGTTAGACCTGCTAATAATCCACAATGATTTGTATTAGTATTTGTAATAGCTTTGTACAGTTTTGTTGCCATGTTCAGTCTTGATAATCCCTTAAAGGGTGAACAATCCTTATTTTTTTTAAAGCTTGTCTTCAGTTCTACTCTCCAGGGTGGGCAGGTGCCCCATATGTTTGTAATAACCATTTTAAATCGCAGCATTAAATGACTTCCAGGTCTTTTGTTTGCACTGACTATAGCAGCTGCAGAGGCCGAGAGATCGCAACTGTGTTGTGCTTCACAAGTTCTGAATGTGCAGAAAGGTTCAGGAGCAGGAAGGAGCTTGGTGAATTCTACTGGATTGGGCAGGTTGTCCCATGCTCAGGCTGTGCTGCTGACGCTGCTGGAGATGCTGGTGCTGGGTCCTCATCGCCTTTCTGCAGCTCCATCTACTGGAACCAGTTTCCAGCTTAACTGCACTGTGGTGTGAAGTGCTTCAGTCGTTTTCAGTTCCTGCCGTGCAAAAAATTGGAAACATAAATACCAGGAATGTTGCTTCTTTTCCTTTTTGAAAAAAGTATTACTATTTTATTGTCGTTCATATCTTACTTTAAATGTTCCTTTAAAACCCTGGTGAAGCTCCTAGACTGTTTTCACAGGCGTGAGCTTGTGGTTTCTTAGGTTTCAGATATGCTTTGGGAATAGATGGAAATTATTAGCTCATAGCTGGAAGACACGATGATTTAGTGTACTGATTGGAATGGGAAACCAAATGTCAGATTTTCTGAGGAGGGGGTGAAAAGTGACCTCCCATTTTGCAGGTTTTCAGCTTTTTCCTTCACTTTGACAGTAGAACTTTCAGCCGTCTTTTATGGAAAAAGAGTTGTCAGAAGAGAGCCTGAATGTTCAGATGGTCATTCAGATGTATTTGCTTTAATGGCTTGAATCTCAAATGCAGATCAAACAGAATGCAGTACTGAATTCGCAGGTAATTTTATGTTTCTTTTTGGCTGTAACTGAAATTATCACATGAGCTGCTGAAATCTTCTCCTGCAGCTGCATGAAAGGGTTTAATTTTGACCGATCCACGTTTCCTGTCAGGAAGGGAAGAAATGTGAGAAAGATTTCACTGTTCTGAGTTCAAAATCAGCCTTGCTTTTTTTCCCTCTTTTTTATCCTAGGGTAGCTTTCTTAGTTGAGCTTGCACTCCGCAAGGGAGAGAATAATAACCGTCTGCTTCTTGAAGCTAAGAATAACTTCAGAATGGCTTTAGAAGTACTAAGTGCCAGGAATAGTACTTTTTTTCTGTTGCCAAGTATTGATTCAATAGGCAGGTTCAGGAGAGTTATAAAGGTGTATCCAAGTGCTGTGCTTTAATTTTTACTCAGCTGCAGAGAAAGTGGTGGTGTTATTGGTCAAGGTACTGTGAAATACGCTTTGCAGATGACTGTTGGGAAATAAAGTGAGTTTGGTGGAAGCTCTCGGGGAAATCTGAAATTTCATGTAAAGCAATGATTAAAGGCAAAGCAACAATCCTGTTCAAGTACTTCGTGTCAATCCTATGTATTTATATGAGAGCCTAAAGTAGTGTTCAGCAGTGGAATTGAAACAAAAGCGTGATTTTGTTTTTTGTTTTTTTAAAGTCATAGGATCATAGAATAGTTAGGGTTGGAAAGGACCTTAAGATCATCCAGTTCCAACCCCCCTGCCATGGGCAGGGACACCTCACACTAAACCATGTCACCCAAGGCTCTCTCCAATCTGGCCTTGAACACCTCCATGGATGGAGCATTTACAACTTCCCTGAGCAAAGTAAAAGATATTACAGAGTTAACTTATTTTGAAAAGCTTTGCACAGATTTCATGCAAAAAAAAAAGGCCCCCAGACCAAACAAAACCAAAAACCAAACCAAGAACCATTTCAGTCCAGATTAAGTATTGCAAGAAGATGCCTTTTAAGTCAAAATGTGTATTTCATTCCTTCCATGTTCATCACCTCACTGAAATCTGAAAGAACTGAACTCGGTGTAAGAAAGTACAAACTGGACTTTCCAAAATGCTGGAGTAAGATCATAGAATCCCAGACTGGTTTGTGTTGGAGAGACCTTAAAGCTCATCCAGTTCCAACCCCCTGCCGTGGGCAGGGACACTTTCCAGTAGAGCAGGTTGCTCCAAGTTCCATCCAACCTGGCCTTGAACACTGCCAGAGATGGGGCAGCCACAGCTTCTCTGGGTACCATGTGCCAGCACCTCAGTGGCCTCACAGGGAAGAACTGCCTAAGATCTGTTCTAAATCTAGATGACTGTTTTGTTACTTACCAGTCAGTTTTTATTACTGCTAGGTAATGCAGAATCCAACAGAAAGCTAAAGCTGAATAAATACTCCCTAAATCCTCACTGAATCTTATTTCAGAAATAATACAGACTCTACTCTGATCTTGCAGCCCTTGTAAAACCAGTTCTCATAGATTTTGTCTGGCTTTTTACCATGAATGTGGCAGACCTGAGCTTCTGTTATGTTTACTGCTTTTTCTGCTTGTTTGTTGGGTACCTTAATGTGCTCAGCAACATTGTAAGATGGTAGACTAGTGCAGCTGTTGTTATTTCTCATTAGTCTTAATAGATCAAGTGGGTATTGTAAGGGGGTCTAAAGATCTTAAGATGCTTAAAACCCCAAAAAGACTCACATCTATCCTTCAAAGTAACCAAGATTGTAAAGTATTTGAATTGAAAAAGAAGAGCTGTCCAAACTTGCTAGCTTTTATGATTTATGATGAAAATTTACTCTCGGTTGCAGCAGTCCTGTAATTCTAACCCTGTGTGAGCTAATTTTCTTTGTACATTCCTATATCTTCATGTAGTTCCAGGATGCTTGGGTTGGTAATTTGTAATTTGCTAGGCTATTGTGTGTGTGTGTGTGTGTGTGTGTATATTGTTATGCAGGTAGCTCTAACTGGGAATGATCTCCCACAATGATGTATTTAGCCCTCTGTGAGAAGCAAGAGCAGTACAACACGGAAAGGGAACTGCAGAAATGACACCAATACTTTTTATTTATCTGAGCAAACCTATCTCAATGAATTTATTGCATTGTTTGCCTATTCAAATACAGGATGAGGACAGTGAATGTAAAGCAGCCTATATCCTGCTTGGTGCAATTTAAACAGCAGTGGGACCAAGGGCAGAACACCACTGATTACCTGGTCTTTGTTCTGCTGTCTGGACTGCTTTGCCACATCCTTTTGTTCTGTGAGCCTTCCCTGGAACAGGAGTGCTAAAAGCTTGAGTATCTTTTTAACAAAAGACCTTTGACATGAAGGGTGGTGAGGCACTGGAATGGGTTGCCCAGGGAAGTTGTTAATGCTCCATCCCTGGTGGTGTTCAAGGCCGGGTTGGACAGAGCCTTGGGTGACATGGTTTAGTGGGAGGTGTCCCTGCCCATGGCAGGGGGTTTGGAACTGGATGATCTTAAGGTCCTTTCCAGTGCTAACTATTTTATGATACTGTGGCATTGCTGAAGCCCCAGCCATTTGGTGATTTGAGAGCTGAGTTAACCTCAAAAATTAACTGTGTCATACTCCATGTGCAACTTGAAAAGAATAAGGTATCCTGAATTCCAGATTTGCATCACTGTTGTGTCTCTTTATGCAGGATGTTTGGAGATTATTGAAGCCTTTCCAATTGCTTTGTTGTTAGAAATAACGACATTTCTGCAGCACTGAGGCATCTTAGTCACAGGTCAGAGACATGTTCAGGAACACAAAAAAGATAAATACTGAGGAATTACTAGCTTGGCACATAGAACAGGAAGGGATATGGTAGAACTAATTCTCTTGCATTAACTTATTTGCTCTTGAATTACGAAGAAATTTCTATATTGTCTGAAAACTGAATAGTAACAAATTACTGTGAGAAGGGCTTACTTTTCATGGTAATGAGAGAGCTGCTCATCCGAGATTATTTCTGATCTCTTGTGGTTTTGGAAATGTTTGCAAAAGAAGAAAAGGATTCCTCCCAAGTGATGTGCTTTTTGTTTTCCTTCATTATAAAGATTTTTTTCAGGCTCAGAACATTGTAACGTGGTGTTGCTCAAAGCAGTCATCTATCTAGAAAAGCAGTAGTAGTGGATTTAGGATGACAAACTTGAAACGGCTAATGAAAGTAGCTCCAGGTGTATCCTGATATCTCCTAATGTCTCTGTGGTTATCCAGCATGATGAGAACAAAAAGCGGTGTCACGGCAAGAACTTCTGTATTAGGTGGTGATATTTTTGTGAACATGCACCAGAACACCCTAGTGTCTGTTGAAGGCACCACACATGGTGACCTGTATCAGCAAGCCAGGTCATGTTCATATGTTGGAAGTACCTTTAGATGTCTTTTGTGTGAAGAATTGAAATTAGGCCTTTGAATTGTGCTTTGGGATGCTCCTCACATGTGCAAATAGTAGAAGTGTTAGCACTGACAAAACTTTGGTAGCCTGAGTGGCACAGTGTTTGTAGGGGCAATAGTCCTTCCTCTTTGGGGAAGCCATTTTGGGCATTTGAGACTAATCTCTTCAGTTCCATTTCATACTCTGTGAAGAGATTGTTTAAGAATTTATTACTTTGACTACATGGCTAGACACAACCCTCTCTAAATGTCTTTGCAAAGATAGACTGTAGTGCTGGTTGTTTATTTCTCATCACAGTACTGAGGTGTGCTGCCAAGTATATTCACTATTGATGCAGTTAGTTCAAGAAGTCTGTGTTGTCTGCGCAACTTAGTCCTTTATACCAGTGTTAATGAGTGTTTATGATGGTTTTTTAATAGCACAATATTTGTATTATCATGCAAAAATTGAAACTGTGTGTTAGAGAGCCCTCTATGTAAAGAAAGGTAAAGGAGGCCAAAACACAGTATTGTCCAGATTGTTAAATATAAAATAAAATCAAGAGCAAATACTTCAGAGTCACTTAACAGGAAACTTTAGAGCTGAAACTGTAACCCTTCAGATAAAGAACTGTGTTCTCCTTGCCTTCCATGTAGTAAGGCTGGGTGCTCAATGGTTCCAGTTGTGTTGCAGGAGTGGGAGGGCAGAAGCAGAAGACAGCTGAGCAGTACAGGTAGAGCTATTGCAGCAGTCAACCCAGAACCTGGGTTGGTATTCATTAGAATAGCTTTGTTGATGGTTTTGAAGAAGGTGAAAGCAGCATCAGTCATTACTGAGCCCAGTTGTGCTCGTGTTGTTCAAGACCCTGAAATAGGTCTCATGGAGATAAATCTCATAGAGATAAATCTCATAGAGACTTTGCTGTGAATCATAGCATCAGCTAGGTTGGAAAAGACCTTTAATATCATCAAGTTCAACTTTGGATGGAAATATATTCTTTCCATTAGGTGTTTTTCTCTGATCTTGCATCTCATTTGCTTTTACGTGTTTAGAGCTAGCCTGTATTTGGGAAAACAGGGTGTGATTCCACTGCTCCCCACTACAAGGGTCTTCTGATAATGGAGAGCATAGGGTCAACTGCTGAGTCACCAGCACCTGGTCTTCTCTGTCATAGTTTCTCATCAAGTACTGGTTTAGCTCAGTTGCGCTTGACTCTTTGCATTTTATTCTCTTCCCCCCAGTGAGGTTGCCCATGTATACTACCTCAGCTGACTTAGGCACATAATGTAGATTTGGCAGAGAAATGAATACATATTTTAGGATGTGATTAATTTAACTTGCTTTCACTGTTTCACAATACTGAAAAAGCTCTTGAATTGCAATTAACAGCTTTTCTATAAAGGCAGAAACTTCAGACCTACCTTTTTTTTTGCAAAGTTCTGATAATTACTAGGATAAAAGGGGTCAGTAATTTAGCATTTTTCAGGATACACAGTTCAAGTTCCTTTTTATTGAAGAAATCCATAAAATTCAATGACAAATCATGAAGTATATGTGCCTCAAACTTATAGTAAGAAATTGGATATCATCATGCACGCAGTGAAATACAGTTATGCAGAAATATGGTAACTCCCAAGCTCAAAAAAGCCTTCCCTCACCTTCACTTTGACTGTGGAAAACTTCATGATGCTTTCTATGTGAAAATGCTTTACTTTTCATTAATATTCAGAAACTTAATTTTGTTTAATTCTACTTATTCATTTTGATTGATATTGCTGTTGGCATAAAAAGGATATAATATTTAAGGGGAAAAAGGCATTGCTTAGGATGTCCTGAGTAATTGTGCTTCTAACTAGAGACAATGGGAATGCAGTGGGGTAAGAAGATCAGATCGTATCATAAGTCACAGGGTAGACTGTAATTATGATTTGTGAAGCACCCCCAGTTGTGGTCCCTGGGGCAGAGAATGATGATTTCATAAATAATAAAACCACAAGGAGAACCATATGACTGTCCTTGCAAGACCTGCTGTCAGAATGAAAAAACATGGAAAGAAGCTTCTAAAACAAATGGGGGAATGGCCTAAATTTGTATATATTGCAGATCTTCTTAGAATTGTCTTCTTTGAGTTAAAAGGAAATGTGGATACACGTGGGGGAAGAGAGGTTGCATGCTGAAGGTTGTCTCAGCATGTAAGAGTTTCCAGAGAAGTGGTACTCAAATGAAAACCTGCCAACTTAAGTCCTGAAGAAGTTGGTGGAACAGCCCAGAGCCTTTACCATATAGAACTTTAATGACTGTTTAGAGCAATACGGTATCGGTTAGAAACTGTATAAACAGCTGGTGAAAATCAAGAGCAGTCTTTCTGGAGGAGCTGATGATCCTGCTGTGGAAGCACCCTGGTTGGTTTTAAGTTATAACCAGTAGTTATTCCCCACTGGGGGAGAAGGAAAATGGTAGTATGTTCTATCTCCTGCTGTGGCCCAGTTACATAGTGCTGTTATAGACATGTAATGGAGTCATTAATGAGACAGCCTGTGGATCAATTGCAATAATTTATGTACCAAATGCAGTACAGGCTTTTCCAGTACAGGATGTCATAAAACCAGCATTTAAGAGATTTAATCAGGTATGCTAATGCCTTCAGAGCATCTTCCTGAAATTATCCTTCACTTTTTTATCATTTTTGTGCCTTCCTTCTGCAGTTGATGTCTTCATTATTGGCACTGCTTTCTGTAACAGATAAGTCCGTGTATAAGAGAAAGGACATGTATAATTTTTCACATTAGGTAGTCTTCAAGAAACAAACTTAGATAAGTGTGACGTAGCTGATCAACTTCTACAGTCCAGGTGTTGTAATGAGGGAGATTAGTAGTATAGTACAAGCTACTACTTAGTAGTAGTAGAGTACAAGCTTTAGCTGCTTATAGCTGAACTTCTTACGCATAGGACCAGTGCTCGTGATGTGCCAGCAAAGCAGTTTGAGAACATGACTTTATTTTGGGCAAAATCAGCCAAATGAGCTTACTCCACTAATTAAATTATTTATGCCAAGTCGCCTCAATTTGCATGGCATTAAAGAGAGGCTTTTACAAAGAACATGTAAAAGTCTCACTACCTCCCAGACTTATAGGAGGCAGCAAAAAGCAACAGTTCTGGTGGTGGAATTAGGCATGTTCTGCAGAGAATCAGTGCCTGGAAAGAAGTATAACCTCTCTCTGGTCTGCCTATTCCTCACATTTGCAGCAATTAATGCCTCAGTTCTCTTGCAGGTCAACTGGCCTCATTTGACTGTTTTGGTTCATAGGTTTCTGATGTTGTCCATTGCTACATGCAGTAACTTTTATTGTTTCAGATGTGTAATTACAGAGATACCTGACTTCTGCCCAGTTTGTACCGAATGAAAGATAGCTGATGCTGCCACTAGTTTCAGACAGGTCTGTGGATCAAAGATACACCAGCACCTTCTCCGTTAGTAGAATCCAGTGATAGATGTGTTGTTGGCTGGCTTCCAAATCACTCATTTGTAGTATGTTTTAAGTAAAGTAGTGATGCTCATAACTCTTCTCGTATCATCCCTAATGGCCAATCAGAGTACCGTGTGGCAGGCAGTGGGCACTGCCCTACCCTCTGCTCACACTGTGACTGTCACTCAGAGCTGGGTAGGTAGCACTGAGTGCTGCTGCTGTCGCTCGATGCTTGTGCCTGGCTGCTGAGCGGGCATCATACAAATCATACATCATCATACAAATGACTATGTCAGAAAACACAAGACATTTAGCAAAAAGGTAAGTAGCAGTGCACAGCATTTTCATTTGGCTTAGAGGCAGTTCTGATCTTGCTGTTGAGAGCAGGAGAGAATCTGCAGCCCTCTGAAGCATGACTAATCAGTTTGCTAAAATGCTTACCACTCGCTAGTTTAAAGTATTTCTTCCCTGTTGTTAGCGGCAACAAATGATGGATTTGTAGCATTTATGTAAAGCGAGGTGTGTATTCAGTTCAGGTCTTAAACTCTTTGCTTGGGAGCTACATCAAATGTCAGGATTCCATGGAGCAGCATGGAAGGGTGCTGCTGGGGGTGGCACTGTGTTAACTTTTATTGCAGATAAGATGTCAAGTAATTAATGTATCTTATTTGTGCTTTGAATTTCAAGTGATTTTTTTCTTTGTCATCTTTCTATTTCGAAGGGATATTTTGAAAAGGTTTATTTGTTTTAAATGAGGTAACTCTCCTGCATTGACAAGAAAAAATATACAGAAAAAAATAGGTAAAATGTTACTAGTCTAAATGTATTAAGCCAGACAAGTATATGTTTTATATTGTTTTAAATATGCTGTTTCCTTCAGGGACACAGATTTTAAAAAGGCAGATAAGAATTGTGAATCATATAAACAGTAATTGGCAGAGTTTTAGTTATTATGGTAAATAAGGCTCAGAATAATTACGTGGACCCTATATTGCATATTGTATGAGATGGATGCCAAGACTTGGTTAATCAATGTTTGCAAAGCACTTGGTGGAAGTATTGGGTACAGAAGGATTCACCGTGTATCTGAAGTGTGGTGACAGCAGCCACTGTGAACAGTGTCATATAATGTTTCTCTTGAATTTATAATCCTATTTTTCATATCTATAATTATGCTCTCTTTTTCTTTGCAGTCATTATTAAAACCAAACCCAAGCTACTGTTGCAGTCAGTGGTTATTGCTGATGCTATCTGTTTGTTCTGTGCTCCTCTGTCTTTTCCATAAGGTGATACCAGGACTTTGCTTTCTGTTTTTCCTTTCAGCAGGCCATGTGCTGTGCCATTTTTAAAGGAACTAGCATAGTTTCTAAGTCACAAGACAGATCACATTAGTTATTGCTGGTTGGAGTCAGAAACATGGTGAGGATTTGTTTGTGTTATGTTGGGGGAGTTTTCTTTGTACAGACTTGTATACAACATGTTAGTGGTGTATAGCTCTTTGATCATTAAGACGCAGATGTTTCAGTGTCCTAACGTTGGCTGAGTGACCTTAACTTTGTTAGTGCAGGGCCTTATTGTTTCATCTGTGAATTTTGTTTGTCCAGCAGCTCTGATGGTGATGAACTTGGGCCAAAATTATTCAGCTGGTCTGTATTATCTTCCTGCCAGTAACCCAAAGACCAGCTGAGAACCCTTATGATGGGTCAGGCTGACATCTTAATGTTGTAAGGGAGAAAAGTACAGCCAGAGTAAGCTGCTGAGAATCTTCTGACTTTGAGATGCAGCAGCAGGGGCTTTTTTTGAGTGCAGTAGCATTTCTTACGGATGATGTTCTCAGGAGCAGGCACAATGTGGATTTCAACCCACCTGCATGTGTTTAGTGGTCTAATGATCAGGAACCATGCTGAACATGAGCTGAACTAAAGCAGATGTTCCAGGAGCATTCAATAGAATAGTCTGGTGCAGTTTGGCAATGTCTCACCCTTAAAGTGACAGCTTGATCATAATGCCACTGCCCTGTAGTCTCTGTCAGCTCTACATACACTCAGATGTGCATTATCACCCAGTGCTTCTGTGTTCCTGATACCTGAGCTCATAAGATTGCCATGCTCCCACATGGTAACTTCTACAGGTCCAGGTTCTTATTTACAGTACATGCAGTTTATTTTGTTTTTAGGAAATACAAAACTTGAAGAGCTTTCCACATGTCACAGTGTAAGAACATAGTTAAAGAAAACCACCCACTAACATAATGGTTCATCTTTTGCAGTTATTGGAAATGGTATAGCAGATTATACATGACAATAAGGCTAGAACTGAAGAAAGAAGACTCAAATGTAGCAGCAATGCACCAGTAGATGTGCTGAGTTTATTCTCTCTTCTTCTGGCAGGTCACCTACATCAGACCTCAATGTGGCATTGCGTGAGTGTATGGCAGCTCTGGATTTGTTTCTTAACAACAAGTTCTCGGATGCTTTGGCTTCTTTACAAGCAAAGTAAGTCGATTACTTTTACTAGGTTTCCTCCATTCAGTTTAATCTGCTTCTCCATCTCTGAGGAGAATTGACTAGGCTGCTAGTTCTCTGTTAATAGTTGATAGGACTGCATGCTTTTGTTCTAGAAGTAAGTTAATTTTTTAAGTTTTGGGGAAGACAAAGTGCTTTACACTTGGGTAAGTAGAGAGATTGATCAAAGGTAACTACAGAAAGCACCGAATTGTTGACCAAAGAAGTGGCTCCTCAGCTGTAGCACAGTGTGTGGGGTTCTTGCACCTGGAAGAACAAAAACCATGTTTTTACACTTTATTTTTTTCTTTCCCCCTCCTTTGGCCATGTTTTTTCTGCATACTGTGAAGAACTTGAGAACCTACAGTTTTGTGTCTGAATGAGCAATTGTCCAGGAGTTGCCAGGTTTCAGACACATTACTTTAGGTATGAATTCTTGGTTTATTGTCTTTTTAATAACCACTTGCAGAAACTTTCTCACAGCTTATTTGCACTTCAGTATTGTGGTCATGCACTGTTTCCTAATTACATTGCAGCCCAACATGTAATGAGTGGCCCAGCTGCAGTGAGCGAGGTAATAAAATGCCTTCTAAAAAGTTGTTGCATCTTTACAATGTCTGTGAATTTTCATACCCTGTCCTGAAGTTACCTGTGCTCTTGGCTTGGTGAAGTCTGTGGTTAAATCACATTCTTTCCCCTCAATTTGCTCCATTTATTTTTGAGCCTTCAGCAAGTTCATATGAGGCCTTTTTTCAGTCCACTGGAAAGTGAAAGAAGTAAAATTCATAGGTATTGCAGTAGTGTGTGTTTGATATGCATCTGCAGTAACTATCGTAAATACTACATACCCGCTTTGTTGCGGTGTCAGCCTCTGTCTTTGATGCCAGAATCTGTAGCTTAACCATGAAAGTACACTCTGTGAAAGACATTCATGACAAATTGTAGGCTCAGATGTATGGTTTTATTCACAGCAGTGTTGTTTTGTGTTTATATATCATCAGAAGTTATAATAAAAATGGTAAGAAGAATAACTGTGTGTTCATTAAATTCTGACAGTAAAACCCCTGTGCCCATCTGGAAGTGCTTACTCAGTGCTTAGGATAAAGTAGGGAGATATTTTATTGAAGGGGATTTTCAAAACACTGCAAATGCTAGTGAGGCTGTGGGGTTCTTTTTCTGTAAATCCATTTTTCTTCTGTTGCATATGGTTTTTATTCAGCTTTTGTTGAGCTCTGCAGAACATATTTCGTGAGCTGATCCTCTGGTTTTGTACCTGACTGTATTCTGCAGTGCAAAACCATTTTGAAACTGATTTTTCATATTATTCCTGTTGCCTTTGGCAGTGAGGAAAACAAACTCAAGATCTTTGCAAGGGTAATGCAGAAACAGGATGCTAAATTTACCCACAGATGATATCCATTATGGTCATACTCCATCTCATTAGGGAATGACAAGAGCTGTAGAGTGGGCACATGTGGTAATACTGAGGATTTTCTTTAGGAGTCATCAGTTCCTCACTGTTGCCTTTTAGCATGCTGAGATTTGAAATTGGTTTTCGCAGTCCATAAACATGCTATCTTTGTTTAAATAAATTCTTTTCAGTTTTTACATGCTTGTAAAGAATTTCATATCACAGATTTTGCAGCTTTACCACTTGCGTTGTAGGACATACTCTGCTCTGTCTAACATTATTGCAGATTCACTAAATCACTCACATTTGGCTTCCACAATAAGTGTATTTGCAACTGATTTGTACCATGTGTAACTGAGAGCAGATTTGGCAATGTATGAGAATTAAAATTGGAAGATCTTTCCTGGCAGCATAGAAATAAACATGTGAGGATGATGTCTAGACTAGTGTTGAGGTAAAGCTCTTTTTTTCCTGTTAAAAAAGCAAATCCATCATAAAGATCTAATTTCATAAAGAATTCATCTGGTATTTTTGCTTCAAGTTGCATAACTTTTCTTGTTTGCTACCTTTTAGATTTCAGAGTCAGGTTTCTTAATCATCATTAGCAATCTTTGTACAATATGATTAAATTGTGGTTTCTGCAGCAAGGTTTAATTAAATTCACCTTTTGTATAGAGTAGTCATAGTAAGTTGAAGAACTCTTAAGAGTTAAATTCAGTCACCAAATATAGCTGTGATTTTCAATATGTAACCTGTTAACTGTGACAATGAGTAGCACTGAAACTATCTAGTCACTGGAGTGGGGAAAAATATCATCTTCCTTCTCAACCCTGAGATACTTACAGTAAATCGATTAAAAGCTGACTAGGTTTTAGCCCTCATATAATTGCAAACAGAAAATCATAAATCAAAGCGTTGGTCCTGGTGAGATGTCCCTTTCAGTTCCCCAAGATAAATGTTTAATATTTATCCTGAAGGCAAGCATGATATAATCACCTGATTTTGTCATGCTTTGACATGCCAAGTGATTTGACATCAGCATTGTTGTTTGCTGATGTTAAATCACTTGGGAGAATGGTAAATTCATTACACAGAGTGATCATTGAGGGAACTGTGACACGTCTGTATTGCTGCTTGCAATACTGTAAGAACAATATGAGAACAATTCATTCCAGGCAGTTGACTTTATTCTGAAAATAGTATTCAAAAAGCATTCGGTGTTGTCTGTTGGTATGTTAATTCTAGAATGACTGTGTTGGAAAGGTAAATTCAGTGCTCTGATGTGGGAGTATCTCAGGTAGGTCTGAAGAAATGGTGTTATTACTCTGCTAGTTATTTGTGAAACCCTTACTGGAATAGTGTAGTTCTGTGGTACCTATTTACTATCACTGGAATTTTTAATATAAGCCAAATTTACAGTATTAGATGTTATCTTGTATATGCTGATCTTTAAAAAGTTTAAAGAGGTTACTAAGGAATGAGAGCCTTTTGTAGTGACTGTTTCCGTGGTGTGGTGCAATGTTTTTGCCCTTGTAGAACAAAAGCAATCATGAGAGTGGAGGAGCTTTCTCTGAGAACTGATCTGGCAAAGGTAGAGTGTGACTGTCAAACTGAGAGTCGTGAAAGAGTAAAGGGAATTACATGGAGGCAAAGTGAGGCTCTAGACAGTGTTTGGATAAAGATAATGCACAGCTCTGCAGAAAGGTTGAGTTAGCTATTTATTGTAAAGAATGTCAAGAACATGAAGAAGGCCATTATTTCTAGGTTTTTTTTTTTTTCCTCTTTTTATTCCTGGAGTCTGCAAGAAGACAACCTTTATAGCCACTGTAAATAAATACATTACTGACAAAACCTGACCTTGTTGGTTTCACCTCCTAGCTGGAAGAGCTTACAAGATTCCAAATCTTGGAGAATGGCTTAGATCAAAAAGGCTCAGGGGTTCTCTTGGTTTTCTTTCTGTGGAAGCTCATGCAGTTGGTCTAACATGTTTGGGCATTGGGTGGAACTTCTGATCAAAGATGAGGAAAGCCTTCAGGCCTTTTGTGACCACATTCTCTTGGTACTGTTTCAGTTTGGGCCTCTGTTTCTTACTCATGGGTACACGGAACAGACTTGGCTGGTCTGCGGAGGGCCATTCTCACACTGTGCTTTTGGATTTGTTTTACTTGTTTGAGGCATCTTGATACTAAATCAGGGCATGGATTTGAACGTGGGGTTTCTGTAACCTGTCCAGCCTGCTGGATTACTGGAAAAGCATCCATAAAAATGTTTTGGGCACTGTGTTTTCATGAAAAATACCAGTCCCTGGATTAATCCTGAGGTCAGCCCAAGCGAAGGTTTTTGGTTTCCATACTTCAGCTGGAAAGGAGAGCTGTCACTGTCCTCACTTAGGTACTTGTTTTCAAGCAGGAATAAAAGTGTTCTCCAGCAGCTCTCAAGAAGGGATAGCAGTGCAACATAATGATTGCACATAGTTGGAGAACAGGCATGTGGCATAACTCCCTAAGTGCCTAAAGATATTGGTTGTAATCCTCTTACTCAGCCATGTGATGCCAACTACTGGGAAAGTCATTAATCACAATATTAGTTTTATTTATGTCATAAAGACTTGTTAACTCCAGCAGTATCCTGGGTGAAGTGCTGCTGAGGAATCAAAGAAGAAATAAAAAAGCTATCAAGTTTCATTCTGTATCCATCTGTATAAAATGCAGGCCTTAAAACTTATGGCAGTATGCCAGGATGGAGCTGGCAACTTTAATTGTATAGTTAGTATAAATAGCATAGATAACTGATTTATATTTGGTTGTATTGCTGCTTGCATTCCACCGTCTGGAAAAAATAAAGAGTAAATTTGAGTGTTGATAAATACCAGTTGACTAATGATAAACACTAATTATTGTTTCCTTTAAATACTAGAGACAGAATAGGTGAAACCATTGATTAGGGCAGGGGTAATTTGTTGTCAGAAGCAAAGTGTTGGAGAGGGAAATCCTTCTTCACCATGTACATGTGAAAAGTATCAGTTTTCCTTTTAGCGCAGTGAAATTAATATTTGTCTGCTTTGATTTTGAAAGCAAATTTCTAACATTTTGAAAGAGAACTATTTTAGTGCCTTCTCTGGGCTTTGAATTTGAACCTTGGAAAGGGTTTTATCTTAACAAATACAAGATGAAGTGTGTTTCTCTGCATCCTCTGAGGCTGATGAGTAATCAAATGAACAGGAGCACTTCATCAGGCTGGCATTTTATAGTATGCTCTTTTTTTCGCTGTTTTACATGATCATTCTGCTGAAAGAATCATGGTCTTGAAGGCCAGGACAGAGCTGTTCTGACTCCACTGGATTTTGCTTCTTGAAAGAAAAAGATAATGAAGTGGCTCAGTGTTAGAAACAAACACCTGAAGTATACCTCTTATGAATAGGTGTACTGAGGGGAGAGATACTGTTGAAAGGATATTCTTGTGTGACTGCAAGTGTTTCGGAATATTTCCTGCTATACGAATGGAGATCCATCCGGTCCATTCTAAAATGATTGAAATGAAGTTGTTGCTCTTCAGCAGTATTTGTCTAAGTCGTGCTATTTGTCAGGGGTGGATTAGCAAGATCTACAGAGTTTCTGGGGCAGGAATTCGTCTGAACTTGCCCTTCAACATATTTTGCAAGTTGTCTGTATTGGACCTCTACACCTGAAGGTATTTTGGTTCGTTGGCAGAGGATTATACTAAACATAAGTACTGTCTGAATGCTGTAAATGTGTGCAATATATAAAGCCTTCTTCCTGTCAGAGGAAGGAAGACAGCATCTTCCTGCCTGTAGGAGTTAATTGTTTTTCTTGCACTAATGCCAGAGTTTTTGGCTTTCTGCAGAAGAGGCACCATCTGAAATCCCACAGGATAATATTTCAGTTGAATGGATTGGGGTGGAAGGTTGGCAGAAGGGGAGCAGAGGAAAAAGCTGTAACGTTTGACATGGATTGGAATGCTTCTGGTGGGAAGAGCTGTTTGAAGAAGATTCTATTTTGGCCATGGTTATAGTATTGTGTTACTTATCTCCTTTAGTCTGTCCTGGGTAAACATCCCAAATTAGAAGAAGAATATCTGGATTTCTGTCACATGATCTCATATTGATTAGATACTTCATTAAAAAAACCAAAACCCACATAATTCTGTTGTCCCTGAATGGTTTAGCCATGTGGTTAATTCCTTGCTTTTGTATATTAAATACTTATCCTCAGCTCAGAATTGGAACCTTTTAGCACAATTACTGAAATTGGAACTGTAGACATGATTTCCTGTACAAATCTCCATCTCCTTGATTATTTTGCATGTCCTTTGTGTTTGATTTCTAGTTCATTTAAACCTTGTTCCCATGAGGCTGATGCATTTCTGGAATTGGATTTATATTTCTTTTTTAAAAGTAATAATATAATCAAATCAGCTGTGCTTTGCATCTTGTGTTTTCTTTCAGAACTAAAGAGAGTATGTATCATGCACTGACTTATGCCACCATATTGGAAATGCAAGCAATGATGACATTTGATCCTCAGGACATACTGAACGCAGGAAACACAATGAAGGAAGCTCAAGCTACTTGCCAAAAGTAAGTGTGGAGCAATTCAGTCAATAAATGGGCCCTTCATGGGAAAGTTTTGAAAGAGGTACAGGTTAAAAAAGGACGTATGATCTATGGAAATCATAGGAAACCTGAAGTTGGAAGGGACATCAGGAGTTCCTCTAGTCCAGCTGCCTGTTCAAAGGAGGGTCAGTTACAAGGTCACACCACATAACTTCGGGTTTTCAGCAGTCTGGTCTTGAAAACTTCAGTTTAATGCAATATTTCTTGTGAATTAACATTTTTGCTCTGTCAGGAGCCCTGATTCTCCAGTGTCTGGAAGTTATTTACCATTTGCAGACACTGCAAAGTCTTCCTATTTGGTGATAGCAGTCCTGTAGCTACCTGTCTGTGAGTCAGCTGTGCACTCACTTCTGTACACACATGCACACGTACAAAAGAAATCCAAAAGCCCCCTTGTCCCCTTCCTTCATCAAGACAGATTTCCACACATGAAGGGTGAAAGGCAGATCCCAGGACCACGTTGGCTATGCTCTGTGTGGACTGTGATGAAGTTTGTGTATATGGTAAGATGACAGAGGGTTGGTGAGCACTAGAGGTATGTTAGTGACTCTGGGTGACCAGCTGAAAGATACAGTACTCTGTTGTTGATGCTTTGTGTTCACAATGACCAGATTGACTTTTCTGCAGATTTAGGAAGAAATCTACAGTAGCTGATTCTATCAACAACCTTGTGCATAGACAAAGCCTTGAACACTTCACTGAAGGTAACATTATTTCTAACATGTTCCTCCTTTTACTTTTTACTCTTCTCCCCCACTTTCTCTTTTTCTCTTTTTCTCTCAATTTGAATTGTGTAATATTGTTCCCTCAGTGTGGTTTTCAGGTTGTGAGTTCACTGACAAATAGCTGATTTGGCAGTTGCTGTGTCGCCATATCCAAAATCACTAACCGATTTTGTTGATTGCTGGCTTGGCTTTTCCAAAAATGGCTGGGCAAAGAAGAACCTAGAAAGAACAAATGAAATGCCTAGAAAGGTTCTAGATCCAGGAATTCCTGGAAAACACCAGAGGAATTCCTGCAAAGGTTCTGTAACTGTGTGTTGTTTCTGTTTGGAAACTGCTGTTCCAGTACTCTAGGACTGAAATACAACAGCAAATTTGGAAAAGATTTTTTCTCAGTTTGAGCTTTGTGATGTTCTCCCTATATTATGGGCTAAGTGGTTGTTCATGACTTGTTATGTGATTGATTTGTTTTCTTTTCCCCTCTGTGTGACACTAGAGGAAATCCATGCAGAAATATGCTATGCCGAATGTTTACTTCAGAGAGCAGCGCTCACATTCCTCCAGGTATGGATTCTTGCATGGATCTTTTTTTGGGGGGGTGAGGAACACCATACAAGTTTCTTAAAGTGAAGGAAATTGTAGAAGACCATAGTTTGACCTAATGATGTAAGATTCTTTTTAACAGGATTAAATCTGGACTGATAGTAGAAGACCTTTGTTAAACAGTGCTGCCTGTCTTTGGTAGACGGGGAGCTCTACCTCTTCTTTGAATTTTATCTATCTAAACAAATGAAACTTGGTTTGTTTGCTAGTTCAACATTAGCCGTACTGACTTGGGCTCGAGTTTGCAATTGAAATTGTTAATTATAGTTGAAGTAACTGCTTTTAATTCTTGATGTGACTGGACTTGCTATATGACAGCGGACCTCTTCATCTGTGCAGAGGGGAGAATAAAAGTCACATTCACAAAGGGCTTCTGCTTCTTGGCTAGAGATACTGATAGAGAATGAAATCCAAGTAGTGATTATATAGTGTTTGGGAACTGCCAGATGGGCTCTGATTGAGGTCGTTTGTGAACCATGTAACTTTTTCCAGCAACTTGCTATGCCCCTCCTCTAGAAACTCTTGCTTCATAGCAAAACCAGTAATCAGAGTAGCTTCTCCTGAAGATTTTTAGGGTGCTGATGATGGTGACTTTATGATAAGATGCTGGACTTTGAAATGGTCACAGTATAGCTCTGTATTTCCATATTCCTTTGGATTGAGTAGCCTTTAGCACTGGGGGCAACTTGGGACAGCTATGGAAAAAAGGTTTTTCAGACCTTCTCCTTTGTGTCTGTAAGAAGGGAGTGTTTTAATGCAGTGTCTCTTGGTTTTAAGCACTATTTTCACAAGTATCTGCTTTTAAAATGTTTATAGATACATGAGAGATTTAAGAGTAAGGAAATAATTTCTTGTCCTCTTCTGCATAAAGAATGTCTGTTTGCTTCCTCTTCTGTTCTGTGTTTAATTTTTCATGAACTGGTTTTAAAAATTAAACAGAGGCACTTGGTTCCAACAGCTGTTGAAGTGGGTTAGGTTTGATGCTTAACAAAAGTGACCAAATCCAGTTGAAAAAACCAGAAAGATTAGTCTGAGGATTTTTCAAGGGCTGGACTATTCTCATGTCAGTTATCTCTGTTGTTGGTATAATGAGTATTCTGAATTTAAACATTTGAAAGCCATCTTGTTTCCTCCTTCAGTTTTCCATTCAAAAGAAAATATAACTGAATCTTTAATTATGGTTTGGTATTCAGTACACCCCAAACCACACCACCACCCCTCCCCAGTTGCTAATTGAAAACTGATTTTTGCTTGTGATTGGGATTCATGTGTCTGGGGATATATCGTCAGGAATCACATGTTCATTTATGGTGCATAGTTTCTGTCCTCAACAATCACAATAACCTTGCTTAAGAATGACTTTAAAATCTTGTTGCAGGTTGCAGGAGTAAGCCCCTGCCCTTCAGTTCAGGTCATCAGACTCCCTGTGGTAGTTCATAAAAAGCAAAGTCTGGAAGAAGTTGAGCTGTGACTTTGGCTGGATTGAGTTACCTTCCTTACAGGCAGATGGAAAGCGCTTTGGGGCACATTCTGTCTCTTTGTTTACAAGTCAGTGAGCACCACTGGGCCCTGTTTATGTAACAATAACAGCAAAACTACCAAATGTTCATCCAATCTATGCTGTTTTCTCCACAGTGCTTCATACGCCCTCTTGAAATACCATCACAAAACCCATCTGCTAAAACACATCTAGTCTTCCTCTCCCAAAGTAATAGCAGATAACAAAACAGACCAGAATGGCAGGTTGTATTTGATAAGTGAGGCAAGAAACTGCCACCAAAAGTTACAAGACAAAGAGTTCTCTCTTTGGAGTATAGCTGTAAACTAATGGTCCCTCAGACACTTTGCTGCAAGTTCTCAGTTTATTGTAGTTTGTAATGTAACACATTACCATGCTAGTATGATCTCATAGATATCTGAATATTCAGACCAGAAAGAGCATATCCAGCATAACTTTACTTACCCTGCTTCCTTTTCAGGATGTAAAACTATATTCTGTAGACCTCTGAGGACAGGCTGTTATTTGTATCTGGTGTTGAGCCAAGAAACATTCAGATCTTAACTGCTGAAGGACAAATGAGAGAAAGCTATTTTTTGAAAGCCACAAATTGATGGTACTTTAGGTACCATTCATGAGCTTAGACCCTGTGTCCATTAATCCAAACTCCTATGGTCCAAAGGTCACAGGGTGCTAACCTAATCACAGAAGGCATTAAAATGAATTGCATATGCCTGAACAGAATAAATGATATTTTAATATAGAAAGGAAATTCTAAATCCCTGTATCATTTCTCAGAGACTTGCATGGTCTGTGTCATGATGGTTACGTTTAAGGCATGTGCTCATCTAAAGAAGACAAAAGCCCTTTATTGTGCTTACAAATTCATGTTGCTAATGTGTTTCCATTCTAACAGGATGAGAATATGGTTAGCTTCATTAAAGGGGGCATCAAAGTCCGAAACAGTTATCAAACATACAGGTAAGTCAGAGTGGTGATGTGATGAAGTATGCTCTTTCACTATAAAGTGTTGCTGGGCAAATTATCTAATTCACAAGCTGGACAATTCACTGTTGTATTTTTGGCAGCCTTTATTATGGGTGCCATGACCATAGGGTTTCTCAGGCCAAATTCCTCCTTTGCATAACAAAGGACATTGATATTATGCTTGATTTGGATTGTGAAGATAGTGGACCCTAACCCTGTTAACTCCCAAGCTTTGCCTACTTCCAGTACTGTATACTTGAAATTATGTCAAAAAATTACTATTCTAAGTTATGTAGTGGTGTGTGTCAGCACAGCACAATTTTGAGGTCTTGCAGTTATTAGGCATATGAAATGGCATTTCTTTATAGTCTAGCTACAGCTTTTTGGAACATTCAAAACCAGTAGCTGAAGCACAAGTAATTCCATAATCAATGCATGAAACTAAAATGAAGAGACAGTAACTTGAAGTATAAACAGCTTCAAACAAAGATTAAACAAATTTACAGGAAATAGGTTTATGGGGGCTAGTTATCATAGTAAAACACATGCAGTTTCTCTGGGTCATGGAGTCCCTGAACAGTCAATTCTTAGATGATGTTTTTCCAAACATATGCCATTGAGTGAATTATTTGCTTAGCTGGACTTTTAATCTGGTTAAGTATGACAGTTGTTCCATTCTGAAGGTGCATGCTATTGAAAATGATAAGCAGGGCTGCTTATCTGAACTCACAACATACCTATTACTCAGTGTATATAAGCCAAAACCATGTACTTAAGCAGATTTCTTTTCATTCAGGAAGTTGGAGAGAGCACTTTCAACTGTGCAAAAGGTTTTGAAGTGCTGTAGTAAATCCTAGAAATGACATTAAACTGGGAAGCACACTCAGTTGTGCCTCAGTAAATTAAGACCAGCGCTAGTGTATTTAAAAACAAAGTG
This sequence comes from Forpus xanthops, assembly GCA_032466535.1. Taxonomy (NCBI): domain Eukaryota; kingdom Metazoa; phylum Chordata; class Aves; order Psittaciformes; family Psittacidae; genus Forpus; species Forpus xanthops. Next base: position 46,513 of record JASSUY010049375.1, read on the forward strand.
TTACAAATTTAGTAGTTCTTAGGTGGTCTTCTTCAAAAGAATTCTAATAGTAACTTGTACTAAAACATGTGTTTTAACAAAGGGGAAGTTTGTATGTGAGGTTGGCGGTTACAATTGTTGGACTGTACCTTTGATGTGGGAAGAAAGAATTGTGTGTAGTATTGGCAAGTGTGTGCAACAGATTGCAGAAAACACTGGAATATGGAAATGAGACTTTATTTACTTTGATTTATCAGTATTCTTTGCAACATAGCTTTCATATACGAAGCTATGTTTCCTTCTGCCGCTGTTTGATAATCTGCAACAAGAGCCATGAAATGACAGGAGGAGTAAAGGTTGCAAAAATACAATTTTTATCAATTTTAAAGTCCTTTTCATTGAGGAAAGGTTACCATGCACTGTAAAAAAAGATGGAGCGAGATAAAACGATAATTCAGATTAAAACATTTGCTTACTCTTGGTGAATACAGAGCATAAGAAAACTTTCACAGTAATACAAACTTATATGAATAATTTGAAGAAATGAAGGCTAAACGTGCATCATATTTTGTTGCACTGTAGGACTTGAAATTTGGGCTCAGCCACTACAAGTCACGTTTAGCAGATACAAAAGAGCATCCAGTCTAGGCTCTCCAGAAGTATATGGAAAGGGAGAGAGATGGTGATGTCCATATTTGTGTGGGTTGAAGGCAATTCTAAATGCAGGTCCGTTGTAAAGACTGCAGTTACAACAAATAGTGCTTTATCTGTTGGCAACAACCAGTAGAGAAAAACATGACAGCCTGATCACAAATATGTGGCTGCCATTAAAAAAGGTCTTTTTTTTTCCTTCTCCTAGTAATTATTAAAATAAACTAAAAGAATAGTGTGAAAAACATAGCTAAAGAAAACTTGGAGACAAAACAGGTTCAAACCCGGTTGGATTACACAGGGAAGTAAAGGAGCACTGCAAAGTTGAGATCTAGGAGAGGTAGAAAAATAAGTGAGAAGTAATTTCCAATATACCTGCCCTTTTAAAAATATTTCTTACAGTTGCATTTTCCTATATATAATAAAATGTTCTGTTAAATGAACATGAAGGAAAAGGGAATACCTTCAGGGATTAGTGAAACTCGGATCAAATTCGCTTATTTAAATGTAACTCTCCTGCACTGCCTCATCATCTCTTTTCGTATTAGTGCAGGTTTCTGTTGCTCCCAGCAGCCATTCTTGACACATTTTCAGGCAGAAATGTGGTTGCAAATCGACTATGTCTCTTTGACAGAAATTAATCTCCAGGACTTCATGTTTTTGAATTGGTGCTAATGTGACAAATGATTTGCTGATAGAGCCAACAAAATGTTTGTTCACCTGGGTGAGATGACAGGCTGGCCTTTTTTGAACTACTGTGTAGTTCAAGGTAATTGGGTTACTTTCTTTTTGAATTGTAGTCCATCATTTTATTTACCAACAGTGTAACAGAATCCTGTGCATTTGCAGGGAGCTGGATAGTCTCATACAGTCTCCACATTATGTCAAAGGAGAGAACCATCTTCATTTTGAGGGAGGTGTAAAACTTGGAGTTGGAGCATTTAATCTGGTACGTACCAAGAGTTCTTCTCTTGAAATCCTGCAGCCTCCTGAAAATGATTCTTATCACCTGAGAAGTTCCACGAACATCAGTGTTACTAATAGTATGGTTAAATTAGGTATGTGCTCTAACACAGGATCCTCACTGGTCTCAGCATGTCAGACAGTAGTACAGTTTAGAAATAGACTGCTCCCTGCAGCATGGGCAACACTGCTTTGTGTGTGCAGACCCACTTGTGCATCCTCATGGGGAGATTAGCAACTGAGAAATTATCTCATCTGATACGGGTTAAGGGCATATTTTTTGAGAATATAGCTGAGTGCCTGAGCTCAGCTTCCAGTAAGGGTGATCATTAGCCAAGTGACCAGTGCTTGGGAGGTGCTTGGAGGGGAAGTTGTTAGAGTCTCATGAGAAGGAACAAACTAGGATGGAGGCCAGGAGAGGCCTTGCTCAGAAGCAGCAATTGCCTGTGCTTATTGACTTCCATGTGCTGTTTAACTGGCACTTAAGAAACAACCAGGGACTTAGCTGTTAGCAGGGCAGTTAGTGGGGCAGTATTTTTGAAACATCCAAGAAGTACTGGAGTTACTAAGTGCTGTGTCAGCATATTTCTGTGCAAGCAATCTTGGAGACCCAGTTTCCCTATATTAAACAGGTACTTTTGTTTAAGTTGTATGTAAAATATAGTAGGTGTGCACATTTAGCCAGGAAATTGTCAGATGTAAAGATGTTTTTAGTAATTTCAGTGTTTGAGAAAGTTGTAGGAGGCAGCTGATAGCTGAGAGGCAGAAAGTCTATTTCTCCATAACTGTTGCATTTCTTTTTGTAGACATTGTCCATGTTTCCCGCACGGATACTGAGATTGCTGGAGTTTGTTGGGTTTTCTGGGAACAAGGTAAATGTGAACTAACTATTGGTACATTCCTCTCACTCTGAAATTAGAAACTGAGGCAGGAGCTTCTCTGTTCTTCCTCGTATTAGCTCAATAGAGGCAAAAATCAAATAGTTCTATATGTCAGTTACAAGAACAAGCCAACTAAAGCAAAATGCTCCCCTGGAAATGGAAGAGCAGTTCATGTACCAGCAGGGTTCTGAGAATACTTTGCTGAACACTCATCTTATTACTGCAGATGAAAATTGTCCCTCTAATTGAATTTGTGATGTTTTCTTTTGGCCCCGGGATTTCTTGTATGGGTATGAGTGGGCTGATATTTGTGCTGATGAGTCAGCTCCTATTCTAGTCTTTTTAATAACTCACTGAAGAATGACCTACATTATCATAAATCTAAGCAAACCCCTGCTGTCTGCACACCATAAAAAATGAGTATTTTAAATATGTCGATCAAAGTTCATTGATGGTCATTTACTTTAACATCCTAAAAAAAGGTCTTTTTTGCATTTACCATTGGTGAGTAGGTGTCTAAATCCAAAAGCAGAATTGCAGTTGCATTTGCAATCATTTCCAGTGGTGATTTTCCAAAGCTTGCAAGAAGCTGTCACCTGCAATACAGACAGAAGTCTAGAAGGTGAAAGAAACAGTGGCAGAGGAGGAGAGGGAAAGTTTGTGTATCATGTGCTGCGCCCCATTCAGAAGAAAGGAGTTTAAAATACGGCTGTATTTGATCTTTAAATCTTTTCCATTAAATACTCGTGGTGAGCATCAGATTGTGCGAGAGACAAAAGAGCTGTGGTTAGTGCCTTCAGCTGTTCACAGTTTATCTGAGAGAGATGCAGAGCACTGTTTATCTGAGAGAGATGCAGAGCACTGGAAGGCAGCTTGGTTTTGGTGTGGGTCATGTGTTTATCAGAACTGAATTTAAAATTGCATTGTGATATCTTCCACAATACCAGTCGGCCTTGGAGCCAGCAGATTTGCCCCTAGGGACTCTTCTTGTCTCTCAGATATGTTGTGTCTGATAGTAAATGAGGACATGCCCAAAGATTCATTACTCCCAAAGCCATTTGTTGGCACAGTGGACAACATGATCAGCTTAACAGCAGTCTGGAGTCTCAAAATAGTAGGTAGGAATAAGATCAAGAAAGTATAAAAGTAGCCTGAGGCCGTGATTGTTCCCTTCCAGTTCAACAAGTGCCATTTCTACCTCTCTCTCTCTGTTTAAGCTCCTTTCCCCTGTATCATTAGTCAAAATACAGGCTTATTTGTATTTAATAGCGTAGAACCTGTTTTGGGCATCTAGGTTCAATGCAGTTTTGCCCAGTTTTGGAAGGACCAGTCACATACATTGTGCTGGGGAGGCTGGCCTTCCTCACTCACTGGGCAGTAAGTGGGGTACGTGTTCCATCTGGACTTTTTGTGTTTAATGATAGCTCACTTCTGATGTGAGATCAGAAGAGTCCTTGCACTGTCTCCCATGTAAGCACTGAACTGTTCTTACTGACTCCTCTGTCAGGTCTTAAGCTAAATATTTACTCTCATTCTTATTTTATAGGCAGTTACAAATACTGTGCTGCTAAACTGCAAAGAAGTTTGGCATGAGCAATTTTTCAGGGCGTCGATGACAGCGTGATTTTAGGGGAGGGCAGGAAAGCTTTCAGGTAGAGCCACTGTCTTTCAAATTGTAGTGTTTGATGTGGGAGGACACTTTTCCCAAAGCAGCTGAGCTGACGAATATTTTTGATATGTCAAGTTGTCATACATGAGTTCCAGTTCCCCACTAAGCATCTTTTTGAATTGCATTTTGGTCTCTTCTCCTCATTTGAAATGAAGACTAAATCTAAAATGATACATTCAAATGTGCTGTCTACCAGTTTAATTAGCAGTAACCATCTTCCTTGCTAAGCCTGCAGTAAAATAATCAGGTCATGGAACATGACCTTGCTTTGCTTTGCTCAAAACATCATTAAAGAGCATTCCCTTCAGAAAAGTAGATGGATTTTAGTCAGTGACAGCTGAAATAAGTATGAATCAGTGTCAGCATTGTCTGATAATGATTTTGAGCATTGTCCTTGTTCATCCTCCATTCACTGTGGGGAATCCTCACTGCTCATATGGGGAGTCCTGAAGGACAGAGGATTGGATGTCTTGGGACAAGGGTCAAATCAGCAAGATGCCAATGGAACATAGAGTAGTGGCAGTCTTGAGAATTAAGAGATTGTGGGATCTTAAGAGCAACTTGGAAAGATAGATGAGAGTTAGCATACTGGATCACATTAATCTCTTAGTGTCATTGCTCCCTGCTTTGCATTATACCTTAATTCCCTTCAGCGTAACTACACTTTCTGTGAAAACAAAACCTAAATGTGTTAATGTCAAGGCAGTAAGTTCTCATAATTTCTCCAAAATATTTAAATGACATCTGTTTTATATTGCAGCAGTATGCCCTGTAATAGACTTCGTTTGGAAGCTCCTTCCTGGTGTTCTAGGATTGCTCATATCACCTGTGGCATAGGTGTGGGAGATATTTGTAGGTTATTTATGGTTAGAAGGTGTGTCCTAACAATTAAATATAATATACTCACTCAGTGACAGGCACCAGGGAATGTAGTTTGCATACAGAATTCCTCCTTAGGCTCAAGTAGTAGCTGCCTGTGATTTGTTTCTGAGATCCTCATTTGATCCCCAGCAAATATTACATGGGAGTATTGCCCAATTCACGACACCTCTCTTAGCTGATTAGGTTTGTTGGCTAATCACCTTAGGCTCCCTGTGGAGAAAGAGTAAGTGTTCGAATAGGTGATTCATGCCTGATCTGGGGCTTCTATGCTGAATTCCTTCTTGGAGGAATACCTCTGTGTCCACAGCCACAGAAGGAGCCTAGGGAGGCTGGCTGGCTGAATATGGTGTCCAAAACATCTTAACCAGCAACACCATCGTCTCACTTTTCTGGGGATCTCATCATAACAGAACCAGTTTGCAAGGGTTTTCTTGAGGAGAAGCATCTTTGTTGCAGCCTTTTCTACATGCAGATGTGTAGTACTAATAGCAACACCTTCTAGATTTCTTTTTTACAGACTGATTATATTGTTACTTTAATATAGAAGGGTTTGGGTGTTCAAGTGGCAGAATGAAAAGTAAGCATTCTTTAATAGCTGTACTGGACAAAACAGGATTATGGTTGTACCACAGAGTGAACTAACTTGCTTGGTGAGTTTCCCATACCTGTGCAACTACTCAGCTTAAGAATTTATGGTCAAGTGTGCCAGGTTTGCATCCTTCTTGTGATGAATGGTCAATGTTCTTTAATCCAGTTACTTCACAGTTACTGCTTTCCAGGACAAAGTCCCACGCAAGGAGGGTGTGGGTTGCATTCCCTGTTCATACAGGTGATAACTTTGTGTTTGCCTGTATTAAAATACATTTTTGAGACTAAAATACATGAGATCAACTCAACAAATTATAAAGTTATTCCATATGAGTAATAAGAATTGTTTCTGTGTCATTCTTAGTGCTGTTCACAGGTATGATCTGCATTCTTTTTATGTGTTTTTATATTCTATGGAAGATAATGACTGTAAACACTGTAAAGACTAGTACTGATGTCAGTAAAGGCTCAGTGGAATATCCAGCCCGAAGATTTTTCACTTCAGAAAAATGTGCTTTGGAAATCTACTTTGGAATTTTTGTTTGCCAAAATTCATTCCACAGAAATGTTTTGTCTTCTACCTTGCAGTGTTGTAGTGCTGGGGTTTAAAATCCACATATTTGTGGGTTTCATCTGGGAGCTGAATGCATCGTATTTTATTACTTATTTGTATCAATCAAACTTCTGCTCTTAGCAGAAATTGCAGTTGGCTTTATTTTGCTGAGTGCTTGGTTTCCATTATGTCATTGATTTTCAGTAGTGATTTTACTAGCTTTTAATTTCTTCTGAAGTGACATGCAAGTCAGTATTATCATTATTTGTCTTGACTAAATGTTACACTAATTGACCTGCAAATATGTTTGTTAATTACCTTTTCCTGTAATTAATGTAATAAACTGAGATTTAAAAAAACCCACCAAACAACTGTATGTATGTGAAAACACTGAACCACACTAGTTAAGTGAAGAAGTGCATGTATGATGAAAATTAGAATTAATGTGAGGTAATGTAACACTCTTCTGTTGTCAAGGACAAACAAAAGATGAAAATCTGTGTTGAGATGATGCTCTGAGTGCTGTCTCTGATACCTTCCGCAGTGGCTCCAATAGGCATTCCTCAGGGTCCCTATTTATAGTGTAGCTGGTTTGAAAGGATGTCCTTATAGACACATACATCGTGTTCTAGTAACTTTCCATTGCAGTCAGAGTGTAAATTTGAAACAGAATTTTCCCCAGCACACAGGGGATGTCTCACTGTGCGTATTTACTGGTAGGCAGATCTCATATTTAATACATTTGCATATTTATTCTATAGAATCATAGAATAGTTAGGGTTGGAAAGGACCTTAAGATCATCCAGTTCCAACCCCCTGCCATGGGCAGGGACACCTCCCACTAAACCGTGTCACCCAAGGCTCTGTCTAGCCTGGCCTTGAACACTGCCAAGGATGGAGCATTCACAACTTCCTTGTGCAACCATTCCAGTGCCTCACCACCCTTACAGTAAAGAACTTCTTCCTTGTATATATTTTTGCTTAACTTACCTGTTGGTATCATGGAACCAGTTCTAGAGTGGGCTGCTGAATGCTGTGGCCTCAGCGGCTTGCATCCTTAAAGGTGGTTATCCATCATGCTCTCAGTGAATATAAATATACTGTGTATTTGATTGCTTTAGTTCTTCCCAAAGAGAACAGAATATTATTCTTTTCATTGTATTTTTCCACTTGTAGTAGTTGGCCAAAATCATTGCAAAGCTTCTTTTGTTCTTGGCATGCCTAAAAACTTCCTTTTACTCTGTATCTTTTGTCCTGCTAGTTGCAGATTTCTTCTCTTGATATCTTCTGCAGTGTATAACAACAAACATGGATAGGCTGCACAATTGTGATATGTGTTACTGGCCTTGCATTTCTAAACTGTGTTTTTTTGTTTCTGGATTGCTGTTTAGCAGCACTTGGATGGTGGTGATAAGTTGTCTCACATTCTCTTACATTAACCATGTAGTACATCCCAAGTTGCTGCTCTGTCATCAGATGTTTTTCAGGCTAAGCAGTAACTTTGTGGAATACTGTTAGATTGTGTCTTTGATCACTGTGTAAGCAATGTATGTCAGTGCATTTTGGGATTTTGGTGAGGGAGCAATTTCTAGTTGACACTGGAGAAGTTAAGCTAGCAAAACACAGCTTTGGTTCTTGTCCAATACTTTGTCCTGCTCACCTCTGTTTTTACAGGAGCATGGTCTGCTGCAACTTCAAGAAGGAGCATCATCATACAGCTTTAGGTCGGTGCTGTGTACCATGCTGTTGCTTTGCTATCATACTTTCATGACCTTTGTGTTAGGTAAGATCGTTTATAATAACTCTTGGTTTTGATTAGTTCTTATGGGACACAGAGGGGAAAAAAATGATTCCATCACCTCTTTGGTGGTGAATCGTTCATGACCAGATTAAATATAATTCATTTGTGGGTAATTTTATAACAGTGATTATTATATACTCACAATATATATTATAACTCACAGTAGATATTATAATTCACAATAGTGAATTGAAGCGAGTGTCTTAATCTTCAAGATGGAGGTTTGACACATAAGAAGAGAGGCAGTGGGGATAGCAGAAGTTGAGAACATTAAATCTGTCTTCAGTACTCAGGTGCTTTATTGGGGAGGTTAAAATAATGGTTGTAAGTGATAACTTCCTGAATACTTTCTTCATGTTTGTGTTGTCCCTAACCTTTCTGAGAGGTGATAGCTTCCCACTGAGATGTATCTCCTGCTAAAGCATTCTACAAAACGTGTTTGTCTACGCGTGAATTTTCAAGTCATTAAGCACAATGTTGTGCAGGTCTTTCTGCTTGTTGGCCTTAGTCAACGCTAACCTGTATTTATGCCTTACTTATTGAGAAAGGACTCGCATGTTGGCCAGATGAGGATGGCTAATTGGTACCTTGCGTTCTTTTTTTGTTGTTATTTTCCTTGCTGTTTTTATCACTTGCATTTTTATGCTTTCTAGGGACAGGAAAAGGAAATATTGAAGAGGCAGAAAGACTACTTAAGCCTTACTTGGCACGCTATCCAAAGGTAAAATGAATCATTATTTAATTTGCTATGATTGTTTAATGTTTTTTTGCAAAACAACAAAGATCTAGACTGTGTGGTCAGATTCAAAACTGTTGTAGAATACTTGTATTTTTATTATTATTTATTACAGGGAGCCATATTCCTGTTTTTTGCAGGCAGGATAGAAACGCTAAAGGGTAATATTGATGCGGTAAGTAATCCTTTTGCTCTTGGGAAAGTTTCAAAAGCTTTAGAAAAACTTCTCCAGAGTTTTTCTAGCATTTTTTAAAGCAATTTTCTATCAATTTTTAAAGCAATTTTTTTTTTCTAGCAATTTTTTAAAGCATTTCCCTTTTGGCTAACACTTCCTGTGGCTTTTGCCTATGGATAGTCGAAATAGCTGCAATTCATAGTCTATAAACTAACTTGTTTGACCAGCTGGTTTCGCTACCCTTCTCAGTTTCAAGTGATAATCTAGTCCACCAGTATTAATGGCACAGTTTTCTCACTGTCTGCTGTTCTGAATCGAGTTGTGCCATTAATAACATTCAGTGGTAATCCTTTGCCTGCAGTCTGATTTGGAGAGTCATACAGGTCTTGAAAGAATTAAAGAGATGAAGAAGGCATGTCCAGAAAATGCTGAGAGTATCAGCTGGTATGCAGTGTGATAGCTCCCTTGAAATCTTTGTAGTTGCAGCAGTAAATGTCAACTGAGAATCTGTCCTCTGGCTTTAGTTTCCTAATTTCCCTAGACATGAACATACATTTTGCCTATGCTTAAAACTTAATACAACTTCCAGGAAAGGGAAACTTTGTGCCAGGGATAGACTTGCTAACACCAGGATGGCTATAGATGCACAAATCTCTTGTGTGGACCCAACAGATGTGATTTTGGGGAGTACTGGACTTTTACTAATTATGGAAGTTGCAAGAGCCATGCTGGCAGATCATGGTGCCCCAGTGTTTATTATAGCGTTGGTGTGTATGCATTTACACATGATTAAAGCAGCATTTGGAAATCTCTGTGTTCAGGCAGTTAATAGGTATGAAGAATGTTGCGAGGCTCAGCAATACTGGAAGCAGTTTCATCACATGTGTTACTGGGAGCTCATGTGGTGCTTCACCTACAAGCGCCAGTGGAAGATGGCCTTCTTCTACGCAGACCTGCTGAGCAAAGAAAACACTTGGTCAAAGGTAAGTTAAGCAAAATAGGAGAATTGGAAGGCCCTGTGGTATCTGTTAACTTTCAATCAGATTGAGTTGAGTTTTTGTAGCTTTGAAGCTTTTATAGCCCTGAAGGTAAAGATAATAAGACAAAACCTGATCTGCTGTGGCTCTTACTGAACAATGTGAATTGCAATCTGACTAAATTGTGGGCAGACAGAAATCTTTTGGGTGTGACTTGTAGATGAAGAACAGCTTGTTAAAGATGTTCTGCTGTGTACTGGCTCTGTCATCCGCACATTGCAATTAGTGGCACAAGTTGCCATTTCTTTCACTACATTATGGAAATAAGCTTTTCTGGTGATGAGCAAGACTAGCCATGATGGTGCCTCCAGGATAATAAATATAATTAGAAGATGTGCCTTGCCTTGTGCGTCTGAAAGAGAGAAGCTCTTCCATCCAGAAACTTCCATCCTCCTTTTGTCTTCCCCTGAGCCCCAGGGAAATCTGTCAGAAGAGATTAAGTCTGTCTTGGGGTATATGTGATTGATTGGCTCTTTGTTTCTTCTTAATGTGGTCAGACTATGTGTTTAAGGAGGGTATCTCTGTTTTTCTACTATACATTGTACAGATCGCTCAAGTTTAAACCAAGGCTAACATAAGGTCCAAGTAGACAGGTGAGAGCAACTCTGTCAGTACTCCCACTTGGGTGAAAAATGCAGTATGGACTCCCTGTGCCCCTGAGGACTCCAAAAGCACATTCAGCTGAGTGCATTATTCTGAATAGCTCCCACAGAACTCCCACAGCCAGGTGCACCACCTGGCTTAAAAGCATTGACACCCTGTGGGATTAATATTAGCATATGTCCTTTTAAACTGTGTGTGAAGTTTTAGATTGCATTGCAAGGGCTTTAGAGAAGATGTTTTCCATTCATATGTAATCTACAGTGCAATGTGATAGTAACAAACTAGTAACTACATGAGCTAAATGAAAGATAGTCTTGTATATGCACTGTTAGATTGCAGTGTAAATAAATAATCATATTTTAGAATTCTCCAGAAAAGTCCTGAGTGTTATGGTTACTGTATACTCCTTAAATAGTAATCAAGAACTCATCAACTGTTGTGAGAGTTGTAACATTCTCTGCTGCTTTTTTTTCCTTCAATGTTTCCTTTGTTACTGAATGTATGATTGTTCAGGAATCCCTATGAAGTCAGTACTTTTCATAAGTAACAAAATCATGAAACCCTTCATAGACTCATTCTATGAATGTTGCCCTTGACACCCCTGGCCAGATTGAATTCTGTCAGGGCTTTAGCTTTCCCAGCCTGATCCCTGTCTGCTTGGACAATTTCTCTGTGTTCATCCCAAATTTCGGATCCTTGGCTTCCACCCTCTTTAAGCTTCCTTCATGTGCTGGAGTTTGTTGAGGAGCTCCTTGTTCATCCACAAAGGACTCCTCCCGTTTCTGCCTAACTTCTTCTTTGTTGGGATGCATCATTCCTGAGCTTGGAGGAGGTGACCCTTGAGTATTAGCAGTTTTCATGGGCCCCTCTTACCTTTTCATAAGCATGATATTTGTTCTTGGAATGGGGACATGAGCTATAAGCTGATACACAGTAAACAGAGATGTACATGATAAAACCAGCAACCCTGTACTCCACTTCCTAAAATACCTCCTGCTTAAAATTTGGTGAGATCCCATCTGTGAGCAGAAGCAGCAACTTCTTCCTCTTTATTGCTGTTTTATGCTGATGCTGTAAATTCATTTTTTTTCTATATTCTTGATTGCGTTTGCAGGCTACTTATATTTACATGAAAGCTGCTTATCTCAGTATGTTCGGACCAGATGACTGCAGCCCTTTTGGAGACAGCGAAGTTGAATTATTTAGGTAAAATTTGCTAACTCCCAGTTACGAAAGTTTTCTACCCCTTAATGTCATACCATTGGAGCAAGAGAGGCAAAATCATTCATTGTGTAGTCTGGAAGATCTGCCAAATAGCACTGGATTGCTAAGAAATTGCAACATTAAAACATTCCCTTGAAGTGGACCCTGAGCTTTCTCCTTGCCTGGAAATGCTTTAGTGATAGAAATTAGGTCTGTCAGCCATACAGTGGCTGCTGCTGTTGCAAGTAATATTCACATTCTTCCTCAGTTGTTTCCTTTCGTCAGTATTACATGTAAGATATGAAAGCTTTCAATGGATTATGCTACAAAGTGTGTGCCTTCTTAATGGAGACATCAGTAGAACTTGATTCTTGGGTTTCTGAGTCTGAAAAGTATATGAAGTAGTTAAATATGCAAATGAACATAAGCATTATTAACACAGTGAGTTAACCTGATTGTAATTTAAGATCAGAATTGCCTAAATCTTGTTAGAACAGAGAAAATTGATTATTTGGGGGTTTGCAATTTTTCTGTAAAATATAAATATTACCTTTTTTTGTGATTGTAATGGTATTTTTTCAGGTTTTCCATTTTGCAAGCAGATTTCATTGGATTCTGGAACCATTACACAGTGAATTGGTGTGGTCTTTGGGAGTATGAGAGGAACACTGACAAAGGCTAGCTTGTCTCTTCCTTAGTCTGTGAGGAGACATGGGTCCTTTATTAGTTAGGTGGACCATCTAATTTATTCTTTGGGTGGGGAAGAGTCCCTCTTCCCCCTGCTTGATTAAAGAGGAAGCCTAGAGATATTCATGCCCTGCATAAAGACAGCTTTTGTGAATATGTATTGCTCAGCTTCCCCAGAGGTAGCAGTACTTCAGTCTGCAGGAGCCCTTTTAATGTCTTTTAATTTTTTTATTTAAGTTTGAATATTGTTTCTTTTTCCCAAAGGTTCTCAGGAATAATTCCTTACATTTTCCTTTAAACTTTCAGGATTGTTCCCAGTTTGAAACTGAAAATTGCAGGGAAATCTCTGCCTACAGAAAAGTTTGCAATTCGGAAAGCTCGACGGTATCTTTCTTCAAACCCCATTCCTCTGCCTGTTCCGCCTTTGGTAAGTTCGAACTGTGTCCCTCACTCCAGCCTTATTAACGTCCTTTTGATTTATGGAAAGAAACCCAAGATAATTAGAATAGTATCTTTGCATGTTTCTAAGGTAAAACCTCTGCAGGAGACTGGAATGTTCCCAAAGCAAAGCCAAATGAATGTGAGGAATGCTGTAAAACTGGGGCATGCACCAGCCACAGGGAACTAAGCCAGTTGTTTGTGACACGTAAATGTGTTGCATGTGTAACTCATTATTCCAGCCATAGACTAGCATGCTTCTAGCAGCTTTCTTTTGATTTGCTTTTGAGGAACTTTGCCCTGGGTCTCTTCTGTCACGTGTCATTTACTGAGGCTGATAAAAGAAGACTTTAAGGTACAAGTTACAGGGGGAGGAGAGGGAATCAAGGAAACAATGCACGAACAGGGCACTGCATATAAGCATCTATTTAATGTGCCCCTGAATGTTTGTAGTTTGGTGCTTTCCAGAGCAACTCACGGGTGCCAGGATGAAACAACTAGATCCTTTAGCCACTTCAACAGTATGCAATGATTTTCTGCCTTTCTTCTTTCCCTATTTTTGTCTGTAGTGCTGGCCACATACCTGTGACCAAATGAGAACAGCTGCTTTAAGGCACCCATTGCTTCACTTATAATGACTTAAAAAGTCTGTCTGAAAAGAACACATAAAAGAACATAAAATGAGGTTTGCCAAGTGCAGTGGTGTTAACATTGTAGTGCTTTGAGCTGTTGTGTTTGAGAAACAGATGGGTGATTAGTAAATACTCCTTAAGAAGAGTCTCTTGGAGACATCAGTGAGTAGTCATTTCTCAGCCCACCAGCTGGGAATGTGACAGGGTGCTGCTTGAAGAAAGAGTTGTGGCTGCATAGCGTTGGTATTCACTAGGGGCCACTTCTCACCAAGTCTTGAGACTGCAAGGAGAGAAATAATTAGGTTGTCTCGATTTGCCTTGCAGATTTCAGAGCTCGCAGAGTCAAAAGCATACACACTAGGGGTTTGGCTGGGCTATTCCAATGGGATTTTAGCAGAGCAGGTGCCTGTACTGATCTCTCTTTGGAGCAGCCGGGCGCTGTGTCCTTTGCTTCTGCTGCAGTTGCATTTCTGAGGCAGCAGATGCCGCAGCTGAACAGTTAAAGCACTCTGAAGATGTGGCATTGGGTGCAGAATCTCATCTCTAGCGTTCTGCTTTTCACTGTGAAAGGACTCGCTGAGAGGAGCAAGTCCTCAAGCAAGTCTTAGCTCAGAGGTTTAGCCTACAGTAAATGTAGTTTGAATACTTCCATTTCAAAACCATGTTAACAAGTCTGCACTAGATAAAGTAGGTTCAGCTCAGGTTTTCCAGTTGATACAGACCAGATGGTGAAAGCAACAGTGACTGGGATTAACAAGCTGTTGCGCTCTATTCTAGTCTGTCAGCTTTTGGTACTGTAGTTCCAGAACTCAGTTATTCTGTGCAGAAATTTTATTGGGAAGTTTTAAATTATCAAATACAGATGAGGTCATATAAATAAATAGAATAAATAACTTGTCCTGAGGACCAGTCTGTTTCCAGCTTTAACTCTGTTTGCTAGTGGCAATGAAAGCATTTGGTCTGGTAACGTAAACTAAGAGAAAAGACATGTAACTGTTGGAACAAATCCAAAGGAGGGCCACGAGGACAATCAGGGGACCAGAGCACCTTCCATATGAAGATAGGATGAGAAAGCTGGGGCTGTTCAGCCTGGAGAAGAGAAGGCTGTGTGGAGACCTCAGAGCAGCCTTCCAATATCTGAAGGGGGCCTAT
>JASSUY010049375.1:61242-73919 GCA_032466535.1 Forpus xanthops
CCACCCCCTTCCCCTTCCGAAGAAGGAAACCGTTTTTCCACGAAGAATGTGTAAATCAACCTTTAGCCCATGTTATTGCTCAAGGAATTGAGCGGCCACTTAAAAGGAACATCTAAAGCTCTGTTTGATACCTCATATTGATGTATCTTTTGCACTCACCCTCACTGAAAAGCAGTGCAAGGCACACAATTACTGCTGACGCAGGGTAGCTGCTGCTTGGGGAAAGAGGGGAGGAGCTTCTAACCTCATCAAAACAACCTCCCACCACCTGCTCCCAGCGCTCGGGAACAAAACTGTGCTACTTGGATAGAGTAGCATTTATGCTGGTTTACTTAGATCAATACCTGCACTTTGGAAACAAGCATTTGGCCAAAAAGGATTCAGGGTGCAACTATGCAGTCTTGTGCTGACACAGAATATGTGAATGGAATGGTTTGGGAGAAAACATTCCCTTTTTTTCTGAACTAGATCAATGTATGTTGTAGTTCCTCCTCACAGAACATGTGCAATTTTGCTTTCTCTCCTCCAGACCGGCAGTCTGGACACAAAGCAAAAGCATTCACTCCCTGCACAGAAGCTAGTCAGCAGGGAGATGTCTGAGTGTGCACAGAATTGTTTGGCGCCATTGCATTCTACCTCCTTTCTTAACTTACAGGTATATTTTCCTCTCGCATAAAATAATGGCTTTGATGTTACAGTAAGAGTTGAATTTATTTCTAAAAGTAATAAATTAGAATAAAATGCTTCCAAAGTAATGCAAGTACACACGCAAAGCAGTGCTAGTACAGAAATAAGACCTCATCTACATAATGCAGGAGAAATTCCTGCAGATTTATACCCCTGACTGTAATATCACAATTACCTTCCATTCAAGGCACTCAGGATAACCACCTAGACACACCGGAAAACTTGGTGACCTCCAGTGATGACCAATACTAACATTGGAACTGTAGCCTGAAAAACACCTACTCCTAAGAGTCTCTCTCAAATTCTCTAGTAACTCACTTATTCACTGTAGTAGTGCACATCCCAACACATTTCTTGCAACCCTGTGAAGTTTTGTGAAGGGCAGTGAAACTTCCACGTAACATCTCCAAGAGACCATTTCAAAAGGATGCTTTAAGAGCTACAAAGAGAGCCCAGAGGCTAGCCCACAGCTCTGCTTCTGATTAACTTCCTTGAAGGATACCTTAAGAGCAGCTGTGACTGTGCAGTAATTGAGGAATTAGATTTTCATCAGCTGGAGATTTCTGTCACAGAACAGCCTCTTCTTTCCAATTCTCTTCCAGAATTAAAGACCTTCCTTATATCTGCCCCAAGCCATGCACCAGAACCAGACAAATTGCCAAGTCAGATTACTTTCTGTGTTACTTTCAAAAGATATCATTGTAAAATCATTGCAGAGTAACTCAAAGGACTACTAACTTTAAATTCACGAGTCTGAAATACTTGGCTATATCTTCACCACATGGTTTATCCCAGTAATTGAGCGCACTCCAACGCAATCATCTAACAGACTACTTATGCTATTGCACCTGTTGGCAGATTCCACATCTTACCATTCTTGCACCAAGGTTCCTAGGGACCTATCCCTATCTCCATCAGCTCTGGAGGGAAATGTCCATTTTTCCTTCCAGTAGCACTGTGGGAAGGACACATGGGAATATCATGACCTCTACAAGTCTAGCAGTTCCATTCCTGGTTAAAGCACACACATCTCTCATCTGCCTCCAGAGCAGATAGCACCAACCCAGGAAAAAGCACCTGCAGAATCAATCATGGGACTTTTCTGCATGGTTGGTAGAAGATCTGGATCAAAACTCAGAAAACGTGCATTGTGATCCATCGTGTCCCATCCCATTTTGTCTCCGTGTGTCCCTCCCCCCCCAGCTTCTTACAGAACAGGGCTATGATAATCATGTTTAATGGCAATCATAATGAAGCCATGACTGGCTTTTGCTCCTTAATTTTATGAGACCTAATTGGTACAAATACATGCACCTCCACAAATTTGCTACCTATGTTCTGCTGTAGCAGAGGTCTAGATTTGGCTCCCTGGTTTTCCAGACAGCTAACAGTGGAGAAACATTCATTCCTTATAGTAGCTGGAATTTCCAGTCCTCATCCCCTTTGCTCCGCATCCTTCCTAGAGGTTACAACCACACAGAAGTCTGGCAGATGTATTTGTGCTAGGCTTCATTACACAGCACACAGATGAACTCATTTTATTTATTTATGTGTATGTACACACCTACACATACATATATAATACAATAAGCACAGAAAGACAGGAAGATATGTCATTTGACCCGTGGTTAACATTTGCACAGTGGGAAAAGAGAAGATGAACAATCTGCTGTGGAAAGGCACGCTGGCAGCTACTCAGTCTTAGAATAGTTGTGGGATACCACAAACTCTGCTTGGCCATGCTGTAAATAGGCGGGAAACAGACACTGTATAATGGGAAGAAGGCAGACCTCTGCAGGAGGTCTTTTTTCCAAGGGGATGGCACGCCCTTTCAGGCTCAGAGACAAGTGGATTTGCAAGGCCTGAAGACTGCAGGCAGCAGAGAGACACAGGGCTTTCAAAAGGAAGGGAATATTCATTTAAGATTCTAACTGAGCACTTAGTGATTCAGAAAGACTGTCTGCCAGTCCCTTAAGTAAGGGAAGCTTGAGGACAAATGGATTAGAGTTCAGTGCTGTTGAGTTAGTTTCTGCTTTGTTGATGAACAGCAGAAGGCTCTCCAAGAAAACAAAATCTACTGTTTCCAGATCTGAAACTGGTAGCACCTGACTAGATGCAGGGACCTTTATGTAATTATATACATTTAAGAAGATCGAAAAGGACAGGTTTCTTCACTTTTTTCTTGGTTTTGGATGGGATAGTGTTATTTTTCTTCATAGTAGCTAGCAGGGGCTGTGTTTTGAATTTGTACTGGAAACTGTTGATAATACAGGGAATGTTTTAGTTATTGCAGAGCAGCCTTTTCTGCTTCTCTTACCATCCCACCAGTGAGAAGACTTGGGGTGCACAATAAGTTGGCAGGGGATACAGCTGGGACAGCTGACATCATGTTCAGCTGATGTCATGTTCAGCAATAAAAGCAGGCAGAAGAAGGAAGGGCAATGTTGGGAGTTATGACATTTTGCCTTCCCAAGTTACTGCTACTGCCTCCTATTTTCCTGGAGATGGCTGAATGCCTGCCTGCCGATGGGAAGTAGTGCGTGAATTCCTTGTTTTGCATTGCTTGTTTGCATGGCTTTTGCATTACTTATTAAACTGTCTTTGTCTCAACTAGGAGTTTCCTTTTACTCTTTCAATTCTCTCCACCGCCCCCTGTGAGGAGAGTGAGTGAGCAGCTGCATGGGGCTTCCCTGCCAGCTGGGGTTAAACTATGACAACTTTAAATGTACTTATCCATCAGCTTCTCCTAAGAAAGAAGTCCCATGGCAAATTTTTATATCTGACCTCCAGGCCATAGATGAAGAGTTCCATGAATGGAGACTCCATAAGAGCTAAACCTCCTGAAATTAAAACCAGAAACAGAGGACTTAAACCTGAAAGTCCTAACACCTAGCCAAGGGGAGTGTTGTATGGACCTACACACCTGTACTCAAACTCTGCCTCTTAGTAAATGGGAAGAGAGAGGCTGCTGAGTAAGACCTGTCAGTCAGATTTTCCAAAACCAAAGGCTTACCAAGCCAGACTCATCATGGGGGAAAAGCTAGGGGTTGACAGTTTACTTGCACTTCCAAATACAAGGCCATCAAGTTGCTGATTTTGGCTCATTAGCATGTTCATTTGCAAAGTTAAAATTTGGTTTGCTTATTTCTCTTTTACCCTGCCTCCTTAGCTTCAATTACTTTTTTTCCTGCCTCCTGTGGGCTCAGTCTGATCTCTGGCCCATTTCTTAACCTTGGCCTTGCTACTACCCCTTGACCTTTCCAGCAGCTGCATTTGGCTTTTTCTCACTCCAAAACCTGGTATCTGGTTATAATCAGTCCCAACTGTTAGGATGAAGCTAACTGTCTTAATTTCATGATAAATTGTTTCTTCATAGACACTATCATTCTCATATGACCAAGGCAAGTGAAATTTTCTATGTCAATCTCACCTGTGCTGCATCTTAGCAGTCACTGTGCCATGCCTTTAGTACCAAATTGTGCACGTGTGAAGGAAGTTACTTAGATTTTCATTTGTATTTAAATCTGATTTAATATTTTAAAATAGCAGTAGGTTAACTCAAAGTAAATGGATAGAAAGCAGACTACGTCCAAAACCAAGCACAATGCTCACCAGAACCTTGACCTTAAGCAACTTTTTTCAGATTTGGTTTGTTCTTGTTCTTAGTATTCACCTATGATTCTGGTAAGTAAAGTGAAAATGTAAGGATCTATTTCAATATGATATGCTGGAGTATTAAATTAAGCCTTAGAGGCTGCTTCTCCTAAATTATTTCCTTCCATGCCCCAGATAAGTTTTAACATGGGTATCATTTCCCCTTAAGTGTTGTTAAAACCATGGAAGTTGTGCAGTACTCCTCCTCTCAGCCACATTTGGCTGCTTTTGCCCCTTCCCACCCCCCCAGTGCTGCCATGACAAGTAAAAGTTTACTCCTCCTATTACAAGATGAGTAAAGGAGGCTGTCATAGCTTCACCTTGGCATTTCTGTTATTTCACTTCTCTCTGTAGCACCCTTTCACTTCTCTGCAGTACACAATCTCTATCCCTCCCAGCAACTGACTATCCGCAGCCACCACACACACTCCTCAGAGGGCTGAGGAGGATTCTTCTGAAGGTACAACAGTAGAGGGGTCCCCAATCACGTAAAAAGCCAATTAAAGTTAAATGCTTAACTGCCACCTGTGCCTTTTAAGAAAAATCTCTTCATTTTCCCCAGTGATCAATTTTTTTCACATGGGACCAATTGTGCTGTTATTGCTTAGGCAAAATTCCCATTGAAGTCCACAGGGAACTTTGCCTGAATACAAAATGTGGAGCTAAACCCTGCGCTTATTTGCATAGACCACAAATCACAAAGATCATGTCCTGA
This sequence comes from Forpus xanthops, assembly GCA_032466535.1. Taxonomy (NCBI): domain Eukaryota; kingdom Metazoa; phylum Chordata; class Aves; order Psittaciformes; family Psittacidae; genus Forpus; species Forpus xanthops. The sequence continues at coordinate 66,299 of JASSUY010049375.1, forward strand.
TGCACATGATTTATCCTACATGACAGCTGGTGCAAGTGAGCTATTTTTAACCATGATTTGTTGCAAAATATTTCATGATATTTACGATTCAAAAAAGAGTCAATTGATTCTCTTTTCTTAAACTGGATTAAACTGAAAGATTCTGGCAGCTTTCCAAAGCCATTAATTACTAAATGGTACATTTTCAACAGAAATGTTAAGCTATATGTAGTTCTTCTGGAGCCAGTTAGCTCCTAGCTAAAATCAATTAAAGCTGGTAAAGATACATTTCTAGGGTCAGGTCCCAAATATAGACATCTGTATTTATAGCATAGTGGATGCTGGCAAAATCTTCCAACACAGATGCAGTTGTACAACTAAACTGTGTTTTTACTATTTAGCTCATACAGGGGCAGCAGGTAGGTTTATTATTCCAGCATAAACCCAGCTGTGGCAGTACGGTTTCACTCGCACTATGCTCTGTTTCTGCTGTAGTAGCCTCCATTTTCTAGCCCCAAAGCAGCATGCTTTATCCTATGGAGCGGCAAATCCAGTTTAAGCTTGTTTGTCACCCCCCCTACCCTGCTCTCATTCCAATTTGTGTGGCCTTGCAGGGAACTGGGTCATGGAAATGATCCAGAACAGAAATAATTTTTGGTGGGAATGAGGGAGAATCCAACAAAAACAAAGAAGAGGGTGTTCTTTTTAACCAAATCACTTCCTTGCACTAGACAATACAGAGGGCACTTCACAGCGTGAGAATAGTACCCCTGCCAAAGTGGTCAGTGACTTCTACAGTGAAAAGTCCTTATGCTACAGACACTACTGGTGTGCTTAAGCTTCTATCTGAATGACTTCAGTGCCCAAGCAGCACACATGCCAAAGCTGTTGCACTGAGACTTGGCCTGCTGAAGCCTGCAGGAGCAATGAAAATCCCACAGGCAGTTGGAAGCTGACAGGCAGTCCTCCCTGCCCTAGAAACTTCACAACTACTCTGGCAAGCACAAGTAACCACTCCAGTACCTAAAGGCAGGCAGAGAAGTGCATGTACACAATATGCAAATGTGACCAAGTATGTAAGCTGCAAAGTGCTTTACCAAAGTACTTGATGATCTCTAAACATTTCAAATTGCGTAAGCCAGCACTGTAGCTAAAAAAAAAAAAAAAAAAACAGAATCAAGAATGCATCTCTGCTTTCTTCCCACCCTCAGCTATTGCTCAGGCCCTGGGCTGGAACAAATGCCTCTTGGCCGTGTGGCAAAGCAGATTGGGAAACTGATCAAGCTGAGAACTAGCCTGGGATTTTGGCACCACATGGATGTTATTATTTGTGAGAGGACCACCCTGCCTATGCAGTCAGTGGGCAGCAGAGACCCAGCCCAGCCCAGCAGATGGAAGGCAGGCCAGTTGGGTCTCATTCAGGAGCAGCCAACTTCTTGCTATCATCTGAGCTACTCAGACTCAGCTGTGAACAGCAACCTCCAGAGAGCCCCATGGCATTTCTGACCTACGCAAAAAATTGCCTGGAAGCCCACAGAGGGCAAGATCTGTAGTAGCAGCCTATGATGAGATCTAGAGCAAGAGGTGTGGGAATAGGAGTTGAGAAGTGCCTTATCTGCACTCATTAATATAAATGCATTTCTTTTTTCTTTTTCACAGCACTTCAGGTCAGTTAGTCCCATCTAGTCAGGAAATGGGCAAAGAAGGGGAAAGTTAGAGTTGAGTTGCTCACTTTCACCCAAAAAAGCATCTAGACCACTAAAAAGCACAGAAAATACAGACAGACTAGAAGAAGAAATTGTAATTTGTACTTAAGGACTAAAAAATTCCTCTGTTAAACAATGTGGTTGTGTGTACATTAAAATAGTATTTAAGAGTAAACTGTTGGCTAATTCTTTAAGGCATTAACTTTATAAAGAAACTAAAGTATGCTATTTGTTCAGAAAAATATTCTTAAGCTTTATAAACAACGCAACTATATCATGTATTTTTCAAATATGCTTGTTTTCAATACTTAATAAAAACCCATATGATATATTTGTTGCTACACACTTCAGGACAGAAGGGCAAATGAAGTTTGGACAAAAAAACTCTTAGACCCCTAGCGAGAGAATGCACAGGTCAGTGCAGGCAAGGGGAAAAAATGCAAGGAAGGCTACATCAAGCCAAAGAATAGCTGGCTACAGCAGAAAAGAAGAAAATAAGGGCAGGGATGCGTATTCTTCATTTGTTGTTCTTAATGAAACTAGGATTGTATCATTAACTCTGGAGTTGAAGAAACAGTGACCTTTGGTGGAAGAGGAAGGCTTCATATGGGGGATTTTAAGCAGTGAGTGAGTCTAGTTACCTTGTCCTGTTCATATCATCTAAATCAGCAAGTCATGCTTAGAGAGGCAGTAAATATATAAGGTACTGGCTATGCCCTAAGCTTCCTTATGGTCCATAGGAAGCCAGCATTAGGAGGTCATCAGCACCTGAGCTCAATCCAAGCATGGAGAGCTGTGGGCAGAGACAATGGAGACAGGTTGTCGTACAGTCAAAGTCACTGCCAGCAGCTTGCCGTGGCAGCATGTGGCCGAGCTCTCCCAGCCCTCATTAGCTGCTCTTGGCTTAAACCATATGCAATGATCCAAGGTTAAAAAGCATGAGGGGAAGACTTTATTGACAGGTTGGTGACAAGGCGAGAGGTAATATGGTAGCCTCAGTTCACATCAGCTAACCAGTTCCTCTGGTCATACACCATTTAGGCTCCATGAGAACAACAGGGAACAAAAGTCAAATTCATTCCCATCAATTTAAGGACACATTTTAGGTATGTGGATATAGGCAAAAAAAAAAAAAATAAAACAGCAATAGTTTCTCTCACATTCAGAAAATCCTCATCTCTACAGAGAAGAGTTGACACTTGCAACAACACTTAAGTTATGGTCAACACCTTGCCCAATGTGAGCTATTTTTCCCATGCTCAGATATAAAGCAATTAAAAAAAAAAAAATCTTGTAATTACTGTGGAAAAAAGAATTCCTGCAGGCACTCCTCTAAATAAACTCTCAGGAAAACACTTTTCCCCACAGCTGTAGCTGGCTGATTTAATCATCATGTCAGTTAACATATTTCTGGCTTTCCCTCCTTCTATTGTCTTGGAGAAAATATTGTGATCCTTTATATTCTTTCAATATAATAGTCTTTCCTATTAGTGGATGAGCTCAAATTGCCACCACTCAGGAAGAAAGGAATGCAAATGAGGAATACCAATTAACCCCTTTACAATTAAAAATATCTCTATCTATTATAGCACCCATTAGTGATACTCTAGTTAATGGTCTGTCAACATTTCCATTAGACCTTTTCCCCCTGCTCCCACACAGAACTAAATCCTAGCTAATCACCTTGAATATACCTCTATGGATTTACACAATACATATACACAGCTCAAATGAGGCAAAATGTAGATTTCTCTGTTATCTGGAACCATTACATTCACCTAAGTATCTGTTTTCTAATTTATTATTCTAATTACTCTGTACTCCAAAAATGCTGAATAATTTTTTAGGCTATCTTTTTTTCAGTGTTAAAAATACTTCATGTACCAAAAACCCACAAGTAATTGCAAAGACCTGTCCTGAATATACACTGTGAAAATTGTCAAGTAAAGCTTAGTTCACAGCAGATTCTTCTTGCCCGATAAACTACACATAATACCACTCTCTTTTTTCATGCTAGACATGAGACAGTGGGTTACATTTGGTGCCATGTACTGTAATACCTAGAAATGACAGGGGGAATTAAGGACAAAGCTTCAGCCTTAATAGCTTAAGATCCCCTGGCTTCCTTATGGTCAGGCCACATTCTGAACACTACAGTAATGTTCTTTTTTGTATGTCAAATTCATTACAAATATACCACATTCATATATATTGCATATGTTGGTCCTTTCAACTCTTAAAATACTCTTAAACATTTTACAGTATGTTCATCACCAACTATCCTCAGTTAAAGTGCTGGCATACCAGAGAGAATAACAAGTCTGCAACTGATACCCTGTCACAAAAAGGGAAAGGTTTACAACACAGAATGACAGAATGGTTGTTGTTGGAAGAGAACATAAGATCATCTAGTTCCAACCCCCTCCCATGGGCAGGGACACCTCCCACTAGACCAGGTTGCTCAAGGTCTCATCCAGCCTGGTGTTGAACATTGCCAGGAATGAAGCTTCCACAATTTCTTTGGGCAACCTGTTCCAGTGCCTCACCACCCTCACAGTAAAGAACTTCTTCCTTAAACCTAACTTAACTTCCTCTGTTTAGGTTGAAACCCATTACCCCTTGTCCTATCCCTACAGTTCCCCATGAAGAGTCCTTCTCCAGCATCCTTTTAGGTCCTCTTCAGATACTCAGAGGCTGCTCTGAGGTCTCCACTCAGCCTTTTCTTCTCCAGGCAGAATCCTAAACTATAATTTAACCCTTATTTTCATCCCAAGATTTCTCAGTAAACTTACAATTATATTGTTGGGTATATGCATGCACCTGGGCACCTTTTTGAACACTGAGCTTGCACACAGCAATTCAGCTATGCCAGGTTTCCCTGGCTTGTTTATAACCCTCAAACAGAGGATCTGTTGCTCTAATAAAAGCAAATTAAATACATGTTCTATGCAGACTACCCTTCAGAAACAAGGCCTGCACTCTGCCTACCAGAGGTGTTTAATACAGTATGACTGGCTTTTGTTTGCAATTACTGTTTCCAAACTCTAGTTAGACCAACTAAAAATGACTTATATATTACATATTACAGCTGATAAAAAAAAAAAAAAACAACCAAATAAACCACTGGTTGGAAAAACTATGCTTTTTATACTTCATCTATAGTCATACAAACCAATGCCCCCACATACATAAGTGCTAGAAATACTGCTTTTTGGCAGGCCTGCAAACATGTCTTTAGTTTTGGAGACTGGTTGAATTTACAGTATCCTGAACTCATGAGGCTACTCCAGTTCATGAAGTCAGAAACAGACAGAACAGCTTATAAGCTGTCTTCTGCACATTGTAATATCAATTTTGCTCAACCTGTATTTAAGAATTCTGTTATCTGTGGCATATCTTCCACACTAAAGTGTTTTTCTGTATCATCTGAACTGCACCAAATATGTAGTAAACTAATCCCACCCAGGAAATTATAAGCAACAGTGGAATGGAAGTTACAGTTTACTTTTTCCAATACGAAACTCCTGTAAAACTGAGTATCATCAGTTTCCTGGAAAATAGGTGTGACACCTCTGAAGGACAACCAGAGTTACATCTTTGCATAAAATGATGATCTTCCTGTGAACAGCCCTGAAATACCAACTACCTTTTTCCCAGCTATACCAATAAAAGAAAAAGAAATTCAAAACTCATAAATACTCAACATTGCACATAATATCAATAATTAATGTTTCAGGGTAAATGTGAGAAATACCCTGAACAATCTTCTCTGCCTTGACTTTACACATTAAAGGTTATTTTTTCTAATTTCTGTAAATATTTTAAAATAAAACCAACCAAAACCCTAAGACACAGGCTGGGGAAGGAGGACAACTGGGCAGGAAAAACAGAAAAGTAAAAAGAAGTGCACAGACCCAATAATAAACTCTGAATAAGATGGAGACTTTTCTCCCTCTGCTATCAGAGACATTTTGTGAGCGTGGGATGAGTAAAATGCAGTGGCATTGAAAGTAAAAATTTTATGCAACTGCTGTTACATATCCAGCTATGAAGAAACTGCAACACAACTGAATTTATGAGAACAAGTCAAAGGACAGTAGATAGCCTTTGAGCAGTCTAGGCTAGTGGAAAGTGACCCTGCCCATGGCAGGGGGTTTGGAACTAGATGAGCTTTAACATCCCTTCCAGCACAAACCATTCTCTATGACAAGTGGATGTTAAGGGAACACCAAACAGAACCAGATTAACGAGATGAAATTCCGTATGGGAAACTTGTTAAATGGGAAATGGCAGCCAACATTCCCAGAAGGAGCATGCTAAGAGGCAGGAAATAGATAGCAGAGTTTATAATATTGCATGACTCAGTTTTCCCGCTTTTCTTGATATGCAACTTGTAAAAGGAATGAATAGATTCAGAAGGGGAAGAGGCTGGGAAAGCATAATTTAGAGAGAGAACAGATGACTCCGCAGCAAAATAGAACCTGTCACCTAAAGACAGCAACAAGACATTTCAAAGACTAAATATTAACCTGAAATAATTAATCCTTTCTCTAATTCGTGGGGAAGATGATCAAAAGGAGACATATGAAGCACATTTGTGGTTTGTCTGAACTTATTTCTGGTTTCTAAGATCCAAAATAGAACCTTTTTTGAAAGCCAGTCACCCTGATGAAAGAAATTCCAGATCAGCACATTTCCCCAAAATGTTTTGGCTTCCATGAATCAACATTTTCCAATTGAGAAAGCATTTAATTAAAATAGCAATCAGATCCAACTCAAGTGATGCACAGGAAGCCAGGAAAATTTCCTGAGCAGGGGAAAGCAACATCCAAGGGACAGTTTTCACTTAAAATAAAGATGGTGACAGTGAAGCAGTGGAACAAATTACAGGCATTTCTGAGCTTCTTTCTTTTCTCAGGTACCATTAACCATATTGGCCCAATAAGAGATCAAAAGCAATTATTAAATAGGCAGTACAATCCAAAAATTAGAGATATTTAGTTCTTTTATTATCTAGATTAAACACTCAAATCCTTTCGAAACAGATGGCATTGCAGGCCTCTACCTACAGATCTACATAGATCAGTTCTATTTAGCACTCAAACCATGCTTTGCATAACAGAAATTTCAGCCTTACACATTTTGCAGGAATATAATGATGTTTTTTTTCCTCCATTATCAGAAGAATCTCAGTACTATTTCAAGGCTTTGTAGTGAACAAAGAGAAATTTAAACAAAATGATGTTTTGCTAAAATTCTTTTCCAAAGAAATAAAAAAAATAGGTTGATGATGTAGATTTTATCTCTATTCTAACCCAAAAAAAGCAGCAATGGCATAGCTCTTAAAAATGTTCCATTACACAGCTCTCCTATATTCAAACTATAACATGCAGTCAGAATGAAAAAAACCTTCCTGGGCACAGAAAAATCAAAAGCCACTGCTGTATTGTAAGCTATGCAAACAAGGGGGCAGTGGCACTGAACTTGGTATTTTCCTTTAACTTTATTTATAAAAGTGGAAAAAGTTAACACCACAGCCCCTCTCTCTTTCACCACCTCCTTGAGTAATGTCATCCCTCCCTACCTTGTGTGTCTGTTCTCAGACACTCACCATCTGCCTCTCACTTTAGGGGAGGGGAAATAATCTTCTTTAGAGTTATTAGAAAAATAGTGATTTGGACAAATAGAACTTGGACAAGGGTATATTGAATTTGAAGTAGTCACAGCTTTACTGAGAACTGGATGAAACAGTAGACCTCATAGCAGCCTTCCAGTATCTGAAGGGGGCCTATAGGGATGCTGGGGAGGGACTTTTCATGACGGACTGTGCTGAGAGGACAAGGGGTAACGGGTTCAAATTTAAACAGGGAAAGTTTAGATTGGATCTGAGAAAGAAATTCTTTACTGTAAGGGTGGTGAGGCACTGGAATGGGTTG